>JAPFFP010055846.1:0-28628 GCA_026153255.1 Solanum medicagineum | reverse complement strand
GTTCATGTTTAGTACGTAAAACACTGTGGCCCCAACGGCCTAGTCATACGCATTTTTCTTTTGGCTTATTATCACAGCTTATTTCCTTAAAGGCATGTCAAATGTGGAAATCCATTATAATGTGTATAGAAAGGTTATAGATATAGGTTGGTTCTCCCGGGCCTTATCGACAGCGGGTGCCAGTCCGCCCTAACGAGACTTGGGTGTGACAGAAAGAGAGTACAATTGAGGTGGGGAGTTGAGCACAAGAGTATCCATAGAGTCTTGCATATCACGATGGTCCCATTCTTGATTAGAGTTGATGACCTCCTTGCTGAGTCTGAAAAATTCATTGACGAGGTGTTCGAATGATTCGAAACGCTCAAGTTCTGATGTCCCCTTCATGCCTGTCGGTGAGGATATCTAAGGTATAAAATGAGAACCGTGTGGGATATATTGTAGGATTGTGACTAACATACGAGGTAGCACAAGGTGACCTTTAGTTAGGCTTGACTTTGGTAAGAGTATGCACTAAAACTTAGGCCTTGATGAGAGTCATGAGCTGCAGATGATGATGCCCTTTAACGAGTTGAGTTTCCTACTCTTGAGTCGATGTTCACTCATGAGTTGGAGTATTTGAGTAATAAGTTCTTGATGTGTATATTCCTATGTATAAATAGAGGCTGTTAAGATCGATGAAGAGTCGAGAGTTTGATTGAGTGAGTGAGTATTGAGAGGAGCATTCGGTTGCTATTCGTTTGTTGATGTCCATCTCCACTCATCATTAGAAGACGAATGATCCCAAGGGGGAGATAATGTAACACCCGATAAAACTAACAAAATACCCCAAGAGGAGGGGCGTGCACATAACACATCTTCCTATGCTCCATTTGCAAGTTCGAGACCGGATTTGCAATCAACACGAAAAATTGAGTGGGAAAATACTTCATTCAAATTTTAGAGCAACTGGATCAAAAAATGATTTTTTGATCTAGAAGTTGAGACAGTTTTGTCGCATCAATTCTATGACACGCCCTGAACATGGACTTACACTTTCTATTTTTTAATTGATCAATGGGAGAAATTTAGAGGATTTTTGAATGAAAATACACTAGTCTACGCCAGAGGCGCATCGCTGACCTATGTAAATTCTAAGGAGAATTTTCTTTTATTTCATGGTGGGCATTTCAAACCTTTCCAAACCCCTCCTAAGTTCAATAAATGAGTATAAGGGATCTTTTACATCAAGCCAAGTCCAAAGAATCTCTACCAACAAAGTTTTTGTATGAGTAGATAAAAGGGTCAACTTCAAATAACCATATCTCCTAAAGAACAATGTGTTAGGTGAAGCATATTATATCAAATAGAAGATATTTGAATTAGCTTTCCAACGCATCTAACTTCTCCTTAATCAAAGTTCAGTGTAGAAAGTTATGACCGTTTTAGTTAAGACATGCAGAGCTGTCTGAAGGTCTGTGACATCACACCGTCGCGGAATCAATGTAAACCCTTACTGGCTAAGCTAATGACATTTTTCTCTTTTTATTTTTAGGGTACTTTCATCCTAAAACCTTTGGGGATCCATTGAAGGTCCCAAACCGCATACAATGTCAATTTTCATAATTAAATATCCTCTCTTTCACTCTTAAACATAAACGCTCAAGAATCATCAAAAAAGTCATCAAGTTAGGATTAGCTTTCAAGATTCATCCTCAAGGTAAGTTACTCTTCATAAATTTTAATCTACCCAACCCAAATTTCTTCATCTATTCATGAATCTCTAATAGAATCTTAAATCATAACCTAAGGATTAAAGAAGACGAATTCAAGAATCACAAGAAAGGATTTTTTTTATTCTTCTTTTTCAAGAATGTAGAGTTCTTCATTAAGAAATCTAAATATTCTAAGTCAAGAACTCAAGAATAAAGGAGAATCCCTTCAAACAATGTCTTTTCAAGTTCTTCTACTATAAAAGAACTACCGAAATGAGAAATTTCTCCAAGAAAGTTAGTATTCATAAAATTTCGATTGTAATATTATGTTTTCAGGTATGTAAGGCTAAACTAGAAGCATGAGATTGTTCTTCCATGTTCTCCATAGATGCTCATAGATGAGTATAGAGTGTATGAGTCCCCATACATGATTCTTGACGTATTATCTTGATTAAATTCTTGAAACCTACATTACTTACATGTACTTTTATACATTGATAGTCATCATAAACTTGTTTTATTGAATTGAATACTTTTCATGAAATATTGTATAAACCCTATATGTTAGCTTTTGAAGGCATGCAAGAATGAACTTAGGAGATAAGTCTAGAGCCTTGATGATATTAATGTGCTTATTGTTGTGGTTCTAGTCCCGAATTAAGTGTGTTGATGATGATGTTGATGAGATTCATATCCTTAGAGTCTTAAAGAAGTTGAACTTAATCTTAAAATAATGTTCCTAATCTATTGAGTTGATGGTTCATGATATTTGAAATCTTGATGTTTGATACATATGAGCATATCGAGTCCTTGAAATGAGTTAGAGTGAGTCTCATTCGCGCTCATAACTACGTAGCCTATGTAGGAGAGAATTGGATCGTGAAAAATGGATGTTTCCTTAGTCCCAATAAAGGACTTGATGTTATTATGGATCCACAGATACCATGCCTTTTCACCCCAGCAGGGTACTGGGCGGATGCCACGATGACATCGCTTTGTTGTATCATCACCGGCTCATAGGTGATGGTTGTAGGTCCTAGAAGCTCCCAGACAGGTCCCATACTGATAGTACTCTAATATTGAGTTGAGTTTCATTGAGTTGAGTTCCCTTGAGTTGAGTTGAGTTGAGTTGAGTTGAGTTGAGTTGAGTTGAGTTGAGTTGGTCGATCGGTCACTTGTCTACTCTTCATTCTTATTTTAGATAGATATTTGACAGTTTGATTGGTTATCTTTCTGAGTTGATGTTGTTCCATATTTCTACCTGTTTCTATTTCATTCAACTATTTTAAATATCATACATTCCATGTACTGACGCCATTTTTGCATCGTTTCATGATGCAGATATATGTTGGGGATCGTCAACAGGTGCATTGTTGAGGGTCTAAGACGTTCAGCTAATTGGTGAGCCCCCTACATCAGAGGAATTATTATATTTATTTTCATCTTGCTTTTAGAGTTGGATTTGATCTTCTTTACTTTATTTTGAGGTAGTCATGGGTCTGTCATTGGCACCACTTGATAGAGATAGAGGCTTCATAGACTGGAATCAAATGTTGATGTTAATACTTGTTGAGCTAACTCTTTCTACTAGCCCTTTTATTTATTAATATTATCTTGAAACTAGATGAGATGTTCCCATTACTTTCCTTAGTCTTCTGCTGATTGACTTGAATTTATTGATCGAATGAATGTGATGAGGCCAAGTGGTTCGGTTAGGGACTAGCAACAGTCTCTGAGTGCCGGTTACGTCTAGGGTACCCTCCAGGGGCGTGACAGTAACATATATTCAACCAAAATTTCTAAATTAAAGTTCAACTATTTAAACTTTCTATGTCAAAGAAAAAACATTATATATACTAACCAAATGAAATTCTAAATTAAAGTTCAATACATCCAATTCATAACTAGAATCCAAACTTAATTGGAATTACAATAGCTTTATATAAATTCTAATTATGTTAATGTATTCTAATGTCAATATTTCTAACTTCTACCTTCTTTAATTTACTTCTAAAACTGAATTTTAACTTCAACAACAAATCAATTAAAACTAACAAACACTTAAATTTATTGTCTAATTCAAAAAATCCAATCCAAACTACAATCCAAAAATCCGCATTCACAAATTCACACTTAACTATTCAAACCAACAATGTCAATAACTTCAAATACACTTTAATTCCAACTAACAAAATCCAAATCATAAACTAATTTTTAAACCTATTTCAAACTAGAATCCAAAAATATTCATTCACAAATTCACACTAAATATACTTTCCAACAATGTCAGTAACTTCAAATGCACTTTAATTCCAACTAACAAAATCCAAATCACAAACTAATTCAAAACACATTCCAAACTAGAATCGAAAAATATTTATCCACAAATTCACACTTAAATATACTTTCCAAAAATGTTAATCACTTAAAATACATATTAATTCAAACTAACAAAACCCCCAAATCACAAAGTAATTCAAAATACCAAATTTGAACTAAACCCTAAAACCAAAACATAGACTTTCCTCACTAATTCACAACCATTACTACAATTTAACAATGTCAAAAACATGTGTAAACTAAACTAACAAATAATTCAAAAAAATATAAATTTAATAAAAAAAAAAAAAAAAATAATGTAAAAAAAATAAAAAATGAGAAAGAGGGAGGAAGAGAGAGAGAGAGAGAGAGAGAGAGAGAGAGAGAGAGAGAGGTGGCATATCGGCGTTGGAGTGGAGAAGAAGTGGCGAACAAAGGAAAGGAGGAGAAGAGGAGCGACAAGCAAAGGAGGAGCAATGGGCAGAGAGAGCGGCGCTTTTTTAGCCTAATTAGGGTAGTAACTATCGACCAAAACATCTAAAATTTAGAGATATATCCACTAGGGTGGCGACGGCTTGCTTCCCTTTGTCCGTCGCTCCATTTAAAAATTTAATAATTTTTTATTATTAAAATATAAAATAAAAAATTAATTATTTCTCCCTAGGGGGCGACGGATTGCGTCCCTTTGTCCGTTGCCCCATATAAAGATTTAATAATTTATTTATTATTAAAATATAAAATAAAAGATTTATTTTTTTAAAAAAAAAATGACGGACATACCCACACTGTCTGTTGCAACATCCATAAAACGAAAAAAAGAATTAATCTAATTTTGGCCAGAAAATTATTTAAATTTTTATTTATTTGATTTTAACATAAGCAAAGGACATTGCCACACTATCTGTCGCAAAATTTAAAAAATAAAATATTTATATTAAATCTAATTATGGCTATTAAATTATTTAAAATTTTAAGTTTTTAATAAAAAAAAAGACAGATATTGCGACGCTACCTGTTGCAAATATTTAAATAAAATAAAACAAAAAAAATTACCAGAAAAATCCATGAAATATTGCTACTAACATATAGTTTTTGTCCGTCACTTTTACTAATTAAATAATAAAAAAATTACTTTATAAATAAAGCTATGGACGGTGTCGCTTTCTCCATCGCTTTTAAAAGCAACATAATCTGCCGCTTTCTTTTCATCATTTTTAGGCCTGTTTTTAGTAGTGAGAGCTATGTGGATTGGAGGGTTAGACCTTTTGAGTTCTCTGTTGGTGATAGTGTTAGGCTGAAAGTTTCAACCGTGAAGGATGTGATGAGATTCGAGAAGAGCGGCAAGCTCAGTCCTAGATTCATTGGTCCATTTGAGATTTTGAAAAAAGTTGATGAGGTGGCCTATGAGTTAGCCTTACCATTGAGATTATTAGCAGTTCATCCAATTTTTCATGTTTCCATGGTTTGTCGAAACATTCTAGATGAGCCACATGTGATTTCTTATTCAGTTTAGTTGGGTCTGTAGTTGTCATTTGAGGGGGAGCTAGTAGCTATATTGGATAGACAGGTTTGCAGCTTGAGGTCAAAGGATAAACCTTTAGTGAAGAGTCAGTGGCGACACCATCCTATTGAGGAGGCTACATGGTAGTTGAAGACAGTTATGTGGGGCAGATATCCTCGCCTTTTTGAGGTCCAGGTACTTTCTTTTCCTTTATGTTTGAGGAGAATATTAATTTTAATGGTGAATGATGTAATAACCTGATTGGTCATTATTAAGCCTATTTATGAAAATTATTGTTTTTCCCTTTTGTAAGTTGCTTTGAACCTATTTTGAACTATCTGTATTGTTGGAACTGAAATACTGAGTTTCAAAAGTTGAATATATGAGTTTTGGCATTTCTGAAAGCTTAAGATATTGAAAAAGTGAGTTCTATACCATTTTGAGTTTTGAATGTCGGATCAGAAATCTATCAATTTCATCAGCATTAGATTGTCGAATTTTGTCTAGGGAAGATACAGAATTGAATTCAGAGTTAAAATGAAGTTTTTTAGACTCAAGGTTGCATTTTTAATTGTTTCTAGAGCCAAAGTTTGACTTTGGTCAATATTCAAAGTTCGGAAGCTCGTGGGAATTCTTTGGGTAAGTATTTCTAACATCATTTTTGTTAATTTCCATAATTATTATTTTAATGTTGTCTTGAGTTTCATGATTTTGAATGTCCAAAATCAGGGATTTTTAGTTTGTGTTTTGGAAACTTTAAGTGATGATTTCCCCTTCGATTTAAACCTAATTTTAGTGGCATTTTCATCCACCGTCTTTATTTTTCGTGTAGAACTTGATTTTAAAGTCAAATTTTAGTTTCTTCAAATTTCAATTTTAATTTTGACCATTTTTTCCCTAAGCCTAATTGGTACCAATCAAAATTTATCTCTTGATACGTAGAATCTATTTTTGATAGCAATTGATCTATTTAGAGATCACTTGGTGGTTTGAATTGATTGAAAGCTTGTCTGAGTACAGTTTCAACATTAAGGTAGGTTCGACTAACCTTTTTTGGACTTGATTTGATTTATTGGACATGTTTTTGTGATATTTGTAAGATATAGAATGATTTGTGAGCCATTGGAATGATATGATAGAATTTTGATGGAAAGGTGGTGCCGGTTATGCCAAAATTTTAGTAAATAGCAATCATATTGATAAACTGAGATCAAATCATGAGAATTGAGATAATTTTAGATACTACTGTTATCACGACCCAAGCCTAGGGCTTAGACGTGACACAACGAATGCGAACCAAAAGGGACCCCAAACAAGAATCTTAACATATCATTTACACATCCTTAGTCGCGGAAGCAATGAAACAACAATAAGAGAATAGAAATAAGGATAAAAGGGCTAAGGGAAGTTTTTTATAGCTTAAAACATCAAGGAGTCATAGGTTAACGCATAATTACATAAATTTTCCAACAATACCTCTATCATAGATTAAACGGAGGCCAAGACAACTTTTTGGGATCGCCCTCATAGTAATAAGCATCTAAACCAAGATAAGGGAGTCTATACATAGCATAGGATCAATAGCTATTGCCCGCGGAATGGAGGAATCACCAAACTTGCTTCAAGAGATAGTACTAGCCACGTGGAGGAGGAGGAGGACTAAGAGGAGCTCTGGTTCCTACATGGTAACATCATTTAGGCATGGAGTATGCATTAGTACATTTGAATATTCTAAGTATGTGGGATGCAATGCAATAAGAGATAAGCAACATAATCAACATGCATAGTCATAAGCAAGGGATAATATATTAACAACATGGCATGTATGATCAATGCTTGAAGTAAAACATGCTCATATGAAAATATAGTACATGTGTAGGAAGAGACCATCATTATAGACTAAGCAAACTTAGTACTTGGAATTCAAGGTAGACCACCCTATGGAAATGATTGAGGAATCAACCTCTCAATTGGTTGATAGTTGTCACACCATACCATCCATGGTGATTGAGGTATCAAACCCTCAATTAGTTAACAAGCGTGACCAGCCCCCGTTGGAAGTGATTGAGGAATCAATCCCCCAATGGGTTGATGGGCATGACCATCCCCCACTGAAAGTGATTGAGGAATCAACCCCTTAATTGGTAAATGGGCATACCATCCCTCATCAAAATGGTTGAGGCAATTTGCCCCTCCTCAACTAGGTATGGTCAACTCTCAACACCATAGATACTTCTCAAGAAAACAACTCATATACAACTCCCTTTCATCATCATAAAGTCAGTTAACTCATAAGTCATGCTTTAGACCTTACCGGACATTTTATCAAACACTTGGCGGGTGTAGGGGTGTGCATCGGTTGGTTCAGTTTGGTTTATCGACTTTTGATTTTTAAATATGCAAAACCAATAGCAAACCAATAAAATAATTTGTATTGATTTTTGATTTATCGATTTTAAGTGCTTAAAGGTTCGATTTTCTAGTTACCTGATAAGAATAAATTTTCATTAGAATTGGCATTAATAAAATCAAATGGAGTATGAAGACTACATTTACTAACTTGCAAAAGCCATAATTAGTTAATTACAAACTAAAATACTAAAGTGGGCAACTAGTCTAAAGATTAAAATAGGTAAAGTACTGCAATTGTGTCCTATTACTATTAAATAACTAATATTTAATATTTACGAAGGGTATAATAGTAAATTTATATAATCTTATTGGGTTATCGATTTATCCAATAACCCAATAGTAAAAACTAATATCGCACCGATAACCCAAGATTTTTTTTTTTTGCAGAAACCATTAAAAACTCAACAACCTAATAACCCAATAACAATAAACCAATAACGTTTTTATCAATTCGGTTTATCGGTCAGTTCAGTTTTTGCACACGGCTAGACAGGTGTGCAATGCTTGTACAAAATCATGCAATTCAAGAGTGATATTGTGTGAGAAAATCAATATAAAACCACCCACCAACACTTGGTAATACCCTTATGCCAGATATTATGAAACCCTTCATTAAATCTCAAAGTAGATCATAGATTCATAGCTCAAAACATGCTTAAATAGTCACACTTTTATGAAACCCCAACATAGTTCATAGTCAAATTCATAGTAATTAAGACTCATAAGTAAATCAACTTAGAAACATACAATTTATGTAAAAAAAAGAAGGTTGGGGACCATGGGTGTAAGGACCCAATGGTTGAAACCCACATACCTTAACTTTGGAGAATCACTTGATGAGGACTTGATTGAGAACCTGAAGCCTGAGTGAATTCCTTAAGATCTAGAATGAGTTTGGGACCCTTGATTTTGAGTGAAATATTTGTCTAAGTGTTGAGAAGGTTTTGGGGAATGTCTTGAATGATATGAGGTTGAAAATTGACAACTATAGGTGTTTTTACGCATGAGCAGGCTCAGACCCAAGACTCAAAGGCCTTAGACTAAAATATAAAACTGTTACAAAAAATAACACTGATTCACGCCGTGGCCACATCGCGCCAGGGGCACGGATCGTCTCTAGAATTTGCATTTTTTTGAAATTTCAAATTTTGATACGGTTGCTCTAAAGCTGGGGTTAGATCCATTTGTCACTCAATTTTTTCCTCCGATCACGAATATAAAGTCGGATTTTCGATATCACACACGAATTTTGAGATATATGGAAATTACTATTTTGGGCATTTTTGAGGCACATTTTCAAGTACTTCTTGGGTCGTTTAAATATCTCCCCCTTGGGAGCATTCGTCCCCGATTGTCAAAGAAACATACAATAAAAAGGATAATCATGAAGAGATCAGGCCCAAAAAGAATGCAACAATGCAATTAAACATTCAAAATCTCAACATAAGTGTCAAAATCACTATGAACTTGTCAACATAAACATGAATGCATGCAATGACATAAGGGCTGATACATAAAACTTGAAATCACATAGGGGACTTGAATTAGTAGCTTAGGCTAGAGTAGAATGGAAGAGATAGGGATATCGCATTTGGATGTTCATCTCGGGTTACCATGTGGCACTTTCGACTTGTTGGTTTCTCTAAAGAACTTTAACAAAAGCAACATCCTCGTTCCTCAACCTCTTCACTTATCTATCCAAAATTTTTACCAGAACCTCTTCATTTGTCAAATTGTCTTCACCAACACCCACAACATCAAGAGGCACAATAGCACCAGGGTCACCCACACACTTCCTCAACATAGGCACATGGAAGACCAGATGAACCATATTCATATAATTTGGCAATTCCAACTCATAGGCCACCTTACCAATTCTCCTAAACACTTTATAAGGAGCAACAAATCTTGGACTCAATTTACCCTTCTTGCCAAAATGAGCCACACCTTTCATTGGTGAGACCTTCAAATAGACCCAATCACCAATCTTAAATTCAAGATCCCTTCTCCTCATATTGGCATAGGACTTTTGACGACTTTGGGCTGCTTTCAACCCTTCCCTTATCAAATTCACTTTCTCTAAGGCGTCCATAACCAAATCTGAACCTAACAAGGCCACCTATCCTACTTCAAACCATCCAACTGATGATCTACAATGTCTACCATAAAGGTCCTCAAAAGGATCTATACAACCCAAATAGAATCAAAACTTTTCTAGTTATAGGCAACCCAACCACAAAATCCATGTTAATTTCCTCCCACTTCCAAGTAAGAATCTCTATATCTTGGGCTAGGATACCCGGCCTTTGATGTTCGGCTTTCACTTTTTGGCAACTATGACAACCGGATACAAATTTGGCAATGTCTTTCTTCATACATCCCCACTAAAACACATCCCTCAAATCTCTATACATCTTGGTAGAACCAGGGTGAATAGAATAGGAAGAATTATGAGCCTCATCAAGAATCTTCTCGCTCAAGCCATCAACACTATGCACACACAACCTACCTTGGTATCTAACGGAAACCATCTCCCCCTTGGGAGAAAACCTCCACCATACCATCTCCCACCAAAGCCTTCAACTCTAACAAGGCGGGATCAAGATCTTGCTTCACCTTCACCACCTCAACCAATGAAGATTTAGAACCATCGACCACCACTACGCCACCATTTTTAACCACTTCAAACCTAACCCCCAATCTAGCCAACTGATGGACCTCTCTAGCTACCTCTTTGCCCCCATCATCAATATGAGCAAGGCTACCCATTGACACCCTACTCAAAGCATCGGCCACAATATCAGCCTTACCAGTGTGATAATGCACACTCATATCATAATCCTTAAGGAGCTCTAACCACCTTCGTTGTCTCAAGTTGAGGTCTTTTGAGTGAACACATATTGGAGACTCTTATGATTGGTAAACATATCAACATGCACCCTCGTACAAAGAATGACGCCAGATTTTCAAAGAAAAAACTATAGCAGCCAATTCAAGATCATGGGTAGGATAAATCTTTTCATGCACCTTGAGTTGTCTAGAGCCATAAGCTATCACCTTACCATTTTGCATCGAAACACAACCCAAACCAATTCGTGAGGCATCACAATACACAACAAACCATTCCAACCCTTTTGGTAATGACAAGCTAGGAGCGGAGACAGGCTTATCCTTCAAGGTTTGAAACTCCTTTCACACTCATCGGTCCATACAAATTTTGCCTTCTTTTGGGTCAACTTAGTCATGGGAGAAGCAATAGAAGAGAACCCATTCACAACTCTCTGGTAGTAACCCAGTAAGCCCAAGAAGCTTCTAATATTCGATGGAGTCAAAGGCTAAGCCAATTTCTAATCAATTCATACCATCACCCGACACCACATGACCTAGGAAGGCTACATCTTTCAACCAAAACTCACAATTTTCATATTTGGCATACAACTTCTCCTCCCTTAAATGACTCACATGCTCCGCCTTACTATGGGAATAGATCAAAATATCATCAATGAAAAGCACCATAAACAAAATCAAGGTAGTGTTGAAAGACCCTATTCATAAGATCCATGAAGATAGCTAGTGCATTGGTTAACCCAAAAGACATAACCACAAACTCATAATGGTCGTACCTAGTCCGAAAGGTCATTTTTGGGAATATCACACTCCTCACTTTCACTTGATGATACCCAAATCGAAGATCAATCTTAGAGAAGTGACTAGCCCTTGGAAGTTGGTCAAATAAATCATCAATCCTTGGTAGAGGATACTTATTCTTTATGGTGACCCTATTAAATTGGCGGTAGTCAATATAAATTCTAAGAGAACCATCTTGCTTCTTCACAAACAACAACGGTGTACCCCAAGTTGATTGGCTAGGCCTAATACAACCCTGCTCCATCAAATCCCTCAATTGCTCCTTCAACTCCCATAACTCCGTCGGGGCCATACGGTAAAGGGGAATAGAAATGGGTCGAGTATCGGGAAGGAGGTCTATACAAAAGTCTACTTTCCTTTCGGTAGGAACACCGGGAAGATCATTAGGGAAGACATCAAGAAAAACATTAACCACCGGAACCGACTCTATAGGAAGGACCTTGGACTCAGCATCCCTAACCCTCACAAGATAATAGAGACACCCCTTAGAAATCAACTTATGGGCTTTAATGCAAGAAATGAACCTACCTTTGAACACTACATCATGACTCTCCCACACAAGAATGGGTTCATTTGAGAATCGTAATTTGACCCTACGGGTTCTACAATCAATAGAAGCATAATATGCATCCAACCAATCTATCCCATAAATCACATCAAAATCCACCATATCCAACACAACATAATCACAAGGAAATATTTTATGTAAAATGCAAATAGGACAATTTTTATGGACCTTCCTAGCAACAATAGATGCCCCATCGAGAGTAGACACCTTTTATGGCTCACACAACAAGTCGGGTTTAACATAAAACTTTTTGGAAACAAAGGGAGTAACAAAGAAAGAGTGGCACCTTGATCTATCAATGCATACATATCAAAATCAAAGACTTTTAACATATCAGTGATGATATTGGTCACCTCTTCAACCCTTTGTCTCCCTTGGAGTGCATAAAACCTATTGTGCCTTGGGCCACCACCTTATTGACCACTTCTTCCCCTAGGAACCGCATTTGCACCTTGTGGACGAACATCCTTACCCTTGTTCCGATTACGAGGGAAATCCATCACCTTATGCCCCACTTCACCACAACCAAACCAAGCATTGATTTCCTTTAAACATGGGCCACACGACCATACCACATCTTGGACATATAGCATTAGGTAACACACCACCATCACCTTGGGCCTTTTGGTAGTCATTAGAAAACCTTCTACTAGGATCAAGAGAAGACCCTTGGCCTTGATAAAATTGGCCACCCTTGGGACTTTGGAACTTACCCTCAAAACAGGCGCTTTTGGCCTCACCACTTCTCCTCTTTCTTAGCTTTTCCCCCTCCAATTGTTTGACATAAGTCATTAGGCAGGAAAAATCCATGTCACTAATCAACATAGTGGCACGATATTCCTTATTAACCAAATCGGATACTCCCATCACAAATTTGTTCATTCTTGACCTTGGGTCGGCAACCAAATGTGGAGCATATTCGGAGAGTTGGTTGAACTTGAGGGCATACTCCCTCACACTCATAGATCCTTGCTTCAAATTCATGAGCTCTATCATTTTTGCCTCCCTAACCTTAAGAGGAAAGAACCGGTTGAGGAATACCTCCTTAAACTCCTCCCATAGAATCACATTGTTGTTCCCTTTTCCGCTTTCCATTGAACATACTATATTTGAGCTACCCCCTTAAGTTGGTAAGATGTCAACTCCGCTTTCTCCTCTAACCTAACACCCATGATAGCCAACACTTTGTATACCTCATCAATAAATTCTTGAGGTTCCTCACCCACTTTAGACCCATAGAACTCTGGCGGGTTCATTCTAGTGAAGTCTCTCACCCTTGAAGCTGGTGTTGGAGCATGAGGGGCTTGGGCCCCTTGATTGATTTGATTAGTCATGGCATGGGCGAGCATGGTGATAGCATCCCGAAATTCCTCATGAGCCGCTCCCCCATCTTGAGGAGCAAGAGAAGCCAATTGTTCCTCGGGTGCGCAAGCTCTACTTTCACCTGCGTTAGGTATGATCTATAAATGGAAAAGAACATTAATTATAGGGGAAACCTTACCTAACTTCTAAAGCACGACAAAGATCCATAAGAAGGGAAATATTTCCTAAAATGCCTTAAAGCCTCTTACTCATAGTCGTGGTGCACAACACAATCATGAATAAGACTCTAATCAATGTGGTGTGAAACAACCAAGTGCTCTGATAGCAAGTTTTTCACAATCAAAGCCTAGGGTCTAGACGTGACACGACGAATGGGAACCCAAAGGGACACCAAACAAGCCTCTTAGCATATCATTTACACATCCTTGGTTGCAGAAGCAATTAAACAACAATGAGAGAATAGAAATAAGGATAAAGGGGTTAAATGAAGTTTTTCATAGCTTTGAACATCAAAGAGTTATAGGTTAATGCATAATTACATAACTTATCCAGCAACACCTCTATCATAGATCGTACCGGGCCAATAAAACTTTTCGAGCCTTACCTCATAGTAATAAGCATCTAAACCAAGATAAGGGAGTTTATACATAACATAGGATCAATAGTTATTGCCCTCAGAGTTGAGGACTTACCAAGCTTGCTTCAAGAGATAGTACTAGCCATGTGAAGGAGGAGGATGATCAAGAGGAGCTCCGTTTCCTACATGGTAACATCATGTAGGCATAGAGTATATGTTAGTAAATTTGAATACACTAAGTATGTAGAATGCAATGTAACAAGAAGTAAGCAACATAATCAGCATGCATAGTCATAAGTAAAGGATAACATATTAGCAACAAGGCATGTATGATCAATGCTTGAAGTAAAAAATATTTATATGGAAACATAGTACGTGTGTAGGATGAGACCATCATCATAGCCCAAGCAAACTTAGTAATGGAATCCAAGGTAGACTACCCCTTGGAAGTGATTGAGGAATTAACCTCTCAATTGATTGATGGTTGTCACACCCTACTATCGATGTTAATTAACCCCTCAATTTGTTAACGGGCATGACCATCCCCATCGGATGTGATTGAGGAATCATCCCCCCAATTGGTTGATGGGAAGGACCACCACCCACCGAAAGTGATTGAAGAATCAACCCCTCAATTGGTTAATGGGCATAGCATCCCCCATCTAAATGGTTGAGGCAATTTACCCCTCCTCAACTAGGTATGGTCAACTCTCAAAACCATATATACTTCCAAAGAAAACAACTCATATGCACTTTCCTTTCATCATCATAAAGTCACTTAACTCATAAGTCATGCTTTAGACCTTCAATAACTCAAGAATCCATACCAGACATTTTATCAAACACTTGATGGATGTGCAATGATAGCACTAAATCATGCAATTCAAGAGTGAAATCATGTGAGAAAATCAATAAAAAAACACCCACCAACACTTGGCAATGCCCTCATGCAAGATACATTGAAACCCTTCATCAAATCTCAAAGTAGATCATAGATTCATAGCTCAAAACATGCTTAAACAGTCACACTTTTATGAAAACCCAACATAGTACATAGCCAATTCATAGTAAGTAAGACCCATAAGTAACTCAACATAGAAACATACAATTTATGTAAAAAGAAGAGTTGGGCAACATAGGTGAAAGGACCCAATAGTTGAAACCCACATACCCAACTTTGGAGAATTTCTTGATGAAGACTTGATTGAGAACTTGAAGCTTGAGTGAATTCCTTAAGATTGGGAATGATCTTGGGACTGAAACGACCCCAAAATGTGCCTAAAAATGTGCCTCAAAATGCTTGAATTTTAATTTCCATACATCTCAAAATTCATTCATTATTTCAAAAATCTAACTTCATATTCATGATTAGGGAGTCAAAATTAGGTGAAGAAGGGTCTAACCCCGATGTAAGATCAAAAGATTAGCAATTATGATTTTTGAAGGTGCAATTTCTAGAGAGTAGTGTGTGCCGCTTCTATGACATGCACTCGTATATTTTTGTGACTTCTTTTTTTTGTTCGTCCAAAATTTTCCAAGTGTTGGGAACAAGTTTTCCCAAACATGTCTTTACCTATACATAGTCAAATTGCACCCTCATATCATTCTAAACATTTCCTTATACTCACTCAAACACTTAGTTATATTTTCACTCCCTAAATTCAAGTCCCAAAACCTAATCCCAAGCTAAGGTTCTACTTCAAGGTTCTTCTTCAAACTTCAAGTCTCCATCCCCAATCTTCACCAAGTTCACCTCTAAGCTAAGGTATGTGGGTTTCTTTGATGGATTCCTTTCGCCCATGATACCAAAGCCTCCTTTTAAGTAAATTGCATGATTTAAAACTGATTTATAAATGCGTCTTGATTATTATGAAATTCACTATACACTATGTTAGAGCTATGTAAAATTGTGACTGTTTTGCTATGTTTTGAACTATGAATCTTTGATCTATTGTAAGATTTGAGAAGGGGTTTGAATGTATATTTCTTGAGGGCATTTCAAGGTGTTGATTAATGGTTTTACAATGGATTTTCTTGCATGATTTCACCTCTATGTTTCATGATTTTATACTAGCATTACATACCCTCTAAGTGTTTTATAAAATGTCCGGATGTGGTTTCTTGAAGAGTTGAAAGTCCAAAGCATGAGATATGATATGAATGACTATATGACTAAGAAATGAGCTTATGTATATTATATACTCTATATAAAGTGTTGCATTAGACCATACCCAATCCGGCGGATAAGAGCCCGGGTAACCATGTTGGGAGTTTGTACTCATCAACCATGTGAGGGGTTTGTACTTTGCCACCGTGTTGATAAGGTGTGATTATCATCAACCATGTGAGGGGTTTATACCACACAACAACTAAGGGGTTTGTACCTTGAATAGCTAGCTTGGTCTCTTCTACATATATGATATCCTATATAATCATGAGTTACTTAAGCATGTTTTACCTAAGCATTGATCATACATGTCATATTGTTATATTATGCCTATTGCTTAGTACTATGCATTTTGATTATTATGCCTATCTATTATTGCATTACATCCTACATACTTAGTATATTTAAATGTACTAATGCATACTCATGCCTACATGATATCACCATGTAGGAACCGGAGCCCAAGTTGATCATGCTCCTCAACGTGGCTAGATCAGTGTCATTCAAGCTAGTTGGTGAGTCCTCCACTTCAAGAACCTTAGCCTACTCTCTCTATTATTATGTATTGAGACACTCTTCTTTATGTTTTATTTGACTATAAGGGTGAGCCTGTTGCTCTGTCTTGGCCCCTGCTCTTATTCATGTAGTAAAGGTGGTTGTTGGACATGTTATATATCTATGATATCAGTTGACTCTTGTCTTTCTACTATGGTATTGTGTAAGCTTTATCCCCTTAGTCCCTTTGTCCCTATTCTTACTCTTTGATGTTTTTATATGTTTCCGCGACCAATTATGTGTAATGAGAAGTTAAGAGGCTTGTTTGGGGTTCTTTCGAGATTCCCATTCGTCGTGTCACGTCTAGGCCCTAGGCTTGGGTCTTGACAAACTTGGTATCAAAGCACTAGGTTGATAGATCCTCGGAGTCCAACCCACCGCGTCAATTAGAGTCCTGCTCATGGTTATGAAGTGCGCCATGACTGTGAGTAGGAGGCTATGAGATGTTTTAGGAAATGTTACCCTTTTTCATGTTCTACGTCATGCTATAGAGTTGTAGTGTATTTTTCCTGCCCCTAACGAATGTTCTTTGCTATGCTAGACTTTGCCAAACACTCAGGGATGAAGGGCCTAAACTCTCGAGGAGCAACCTAACAATAGTGAGCTCCAGGTTGCTCTCAGTATACATGCCCAAGTGGTGGCCATCCAAGTCTATCAAAGGCCCCAAGTCCCTCATGTTACTATCCCAGGAGCTAGGGTAAGAGACTTCAAGAGAATGAATCCTCCGATTTTCTGTGGGTCAAAGGTGGATGAAGATCCACAAGAGTTCCTTGATGAGGTCTACAAAATCTTGAATATCATGGGTTTAGGCCAAATGAAAAAGTGGAGTTGGCGGCGTACCAACTCAAAGGGGTAGCTCAAATATGGTATGATCAGTGGAAGGGTAAGAAGAGGGTTGGTAATGTGGTGCTTTGGGAGGAGTTCAAGTTAGCTTTCCTTAACTGGTTTTTCACTCTTGAGCTTGGGGAAGCAAAGTTGGTAGATTTATGAACTTGAAACAAGGCGCTATTAGTGTGAGGGAGTATACCCTCAAGTTTAATCAACTTTTAAAGTATGCTCCTCATTTGGTGGCCGATCGTAGATCTAGCATGAATAAGTTTGTGATGGGGGTCTCAGACTTGGTAAGTGAACAATGCCAATCCACCATGCTAATTTAGTTACATGGACATGTCTCAATTGATGACATATGCCGGGAAAATAGAGGAGGAGAAGTTGAGGAAGAGAAGGGGGCATGAGAACAAGAGGGCCCGATTTGGGGGTAAATTCCAAAAAGGTGCTAAATTTCGTCAAGGCCAAGGGCCTCCTCATGCTACTAATAGGCATTTTGCCAATAACGTCCCTAGGTTTCAAGGTTTTGGTGGGGTGGCTCCTATTGATGTGTGCCCTAAATGTGGAAGAAGCCGTGGAGGCCCATGTTTGAAGGGTTCTAATGCATTCTATGAATATGGGGAGCTTGGTCACAAGAAGGTAGATTGTCTGAGAAATCGTGGCAAGATCAGGAGTGCTAATGCGGTCCCACTGGGGAGAGGTGGTCCTCAAGGTGGTGTCCGAAGGCACAATTGATTTTATGCTCTACATGGAAGGCAAAGGGTTGGTGAGGTCCCCGATCTTGTTATCGGTATGTTGAAAATCTTTGACTTTGATGTGTATGCTTTGATTGATTCAGGTGCCACTCTTTCCTATGTTATCCCTCTTGTTGCTCAAAAGTTCCATGTTATCCCTGAGTTGTTGCATGAGTCATATGAAGTGTCTACTCCTATTGGTGCCTCTGTTATTGCTAGGAAAGTCTATAAGAGTTATCCTATTTTCATTTTGCATAAGTTGTTGCCTTGTGATCTTGTTGAATTAGACATGGTAGATTTTGATGTCATACTTGGGATGGATTGGTTACATGCCTATAATGTTTCTATTGATTGTAGAACCCGTAGGGCCAAGTTTAAATTTCCTAATGAACCCGTGCTTAAATGGGAAAGTTAAGATATAGTGGTCAAGAGTAGATTTATTTCATGATTTAAAGCCCATAAGTTGATTTCTAGGGGATGTTTGTATCATCTTGTGAGGGTTAAAGATGTGGAGTCCAAAGTCCCTTCCATTGAGTCGGTCCCCATTGTAAACAAATTTCTTGATGTCTTCCCAAATGACCTTCCCGGTGTCTCTCTTGAAAGGGAGATAGATTTTGGCATAGATTTCCTTCCCGATAATCTATCTATCTCCATTTCCCTTACCATATTGGCCTGGCGGTGTTGAAGGAGTTAAAGGAGCAATTGAAAGATTTGTTAGAAAAGGGACTTATTAGACCTAGTCAATCACCTTTGGTGCTCCGGTGTTGTTTATGAAAAAGAAGGATGGGTCACTTATAATGTGCATTGATTACCAACATCTCAATACGTCACTATAAAGAATAGATATCCTCTTCCAAGGATTAATGACTTGTTTAACCAATTTCAAGGGGATAGCTTCTTCTCTAAGATTGATCTTCGGTCCGGGTATCATCAAGTGAGGGTTAGGGAGTGTGATATTCCAAAGACGGCCTTCCGGACTAGATATGGGCATTATGAGTTTATTGTGATGTCTTTTGGATTGACTAATGCACCGGCCATCTTCACGGACCTAATAAATAGGGTCTTAAAACCTTACGTTGATTCATTTGTTGTGATCTTCATTGATGATATATTGATCTATTCACATAGTAGGGAGGAGCATATGGGTCATTTGCGGGTTGTGTTACAAAGGTTGAGGGAGGAGAAATTGTATGTCAAATATGACAAGTGTGAGTTTTGGTTGAAGGAGGTTGCATTCTAGGCTCATGTGGTGTCGGGGGATGGTATCAAAGTGGAGCCTAAGAAAAATGATGTGATTAGGAATTGGCCTAGACCATTAACCCCATCGGATATTAGGAGCTTCTTGGGCCTTGCAGGTTACTATAGAAGATTTGTAAATGGGTTCTCCTCCATTGCTTCCCCTATTACCAAATTGACTCAAAAGAAGGTTAAGTTTGTGTGGACCGATGAATGTAACAAAAGCATTCAAACATTGAAGGATACGTTGTGTCCGCTCCTATATTGTCACTACAGGATGGGCATCAGGGTTTTGTTGTGTATTATGATGCATCTAGAGTTGGTTTGCGTTGTGTGCTAATGCAAAATGGTAAGGTCATAGCTTATTCTTCTAGAAAACTCAAGGTACATGAAACAAACTTCCCTATCCATGAACCAGAGTTGGCTACTTTTGTGTTTGCATTAAAGATTTGGCATTATTACTTGTTGGGGTGCATGTTGATGTCTTCACCGATCATAAGAGCCTTCAATATGTCTTCACTCAAAAAGATCTCAACTTGAGACAAAGAAGGTGGCTAGAACTTCTCAAAGATTATGACATGAGTGTGAATTATTATCCAGGTAAGGCTAATATGGTGGCGGATGCTTTGAGTTAGGTATCCATGGGTAGCCTAGCTCATGCTGATGATGTTGATAGGGAAATGGTTAGAGAGGTGCATAGATTGGCTAGGTTGGGGGTTAGGTTGGAGGAAGTGGGTGAGGGTGTTGCTGTTGATGGTTCCAAATCTTCCTTGGTTGATGAGGTGATAGCAAAATAAGATCTTGACTCCTCCTTGCTTGAATTGAAAGCCTTGGTTAAAGAGGGCAAAGTAGAGGTTTTCTCCCAAGGGGGAGATGGTACCCTTCAATACCAAGGTAGGTTGTGTGTGCCTTGTGTTGATGGTTTGAGGGAGAAAATCCTTGATGAGGCCCATAATTCTTCTTATTCTATCCACCCCGGTTCCACCAAAATGTATAGATACTTGAGGGATGTGTATTAATGGAGAGGCATGAAGAGAGACATTGCCAATTTGTTTACGTTTGCCATAGTTGTCAACAGGTCAAAGCCGAGCATCAAAGGCCGGGTGGCCTAACCCAAGACATAAAGATTCCCACTTGGAAGTGGGAGGTGATTAACATGGATTTTGTGGTTGGGTTTCCCAAGACTAGAAAAGGTTTTGATTCCATTTGGGTGGTGGTTGATAGGATGATGAAATCGGCTCACTTTCTACCGATTAAGACCATATATGGGGCTTAGGAGTATGCTACATCCATGAGTTAGTGAGATTGCACGGGGTTCCTTTGTCTATCATATTAGATCGTGGTTCACAATTCACTTCACACTTTTGGAGGTCCTTTCAAAGGGGCCTTGGTATAAAAGTCCACCTTAGTACGGCCTTTCACCCCCAAACGGATATCCTAAGCTGAAAGAACCATTCAAACACTTGAGGATATACTAAGGGCTTGTGTATTGAAGTTCAGGGGTAGTTGGCATGACCATATTCCTTTGATTGAGTTTGCCTACAATAATAGCTATCCCTCTAGTATCTGTATACCTCCTTTTGAGGCTCTTTATAAGAGAAATTGTAGAACACCGGTTGATTGGTTTGAGCTTGGAGAGGTCACTTTATTGGGATCGAATCTGGTTATGGAAGCTCTTGAAAAGGTTTGGATGATTAGCGGAAGTTCGAGAACAGTCCAAAGTCGTCAAAAATCTTATGCCGATATGAGAAGAAGAGACCTTAAAAAGGGTTGGCAAGGTAGCTTATGAGTTAAAGTTGCCTAGTGAAATGAATTCGGTTCACCTGGTGTTTCATGTCTCTATGTTGAGAAAATGTGTTGGTGATCCTAATGTTATTATGCCTCTTGATGTTGTGGGTGTTGTTGAGGATAACTTGACTTATGAGGAGGTTCTGGTTCAGATCCTAGATAGGCAAGTGAAGAGATTAAGGAACTAGGAGGTGGCATCCGTTAAGGTCCTTTGGAGGAACAAACAAATCGAGCTTGCTACTTTGGAGGCCAAAGCAGACATGCAAAAGCGGTATCCTTATCTCTTCCACTAACATTTCTAGTACCAACTAATTCATTCGGGCGAGACATCTTACGATGTCTCAAGCCTAAGGTACTAGTTCTAAGTCCCCTATGTGATTTCAAGTATTATGTTTCAGCCCCCATGTCATTCACATGCATTCATGTTTAAGTTGGCAAGCCATGATGATTTTACACTTATGTTGAGAATTTGAAAATGGTGTTTTACATGTTATGTTGCTTTATTGTTGGGGCTGACTTGCTCATGGTCACTCTTATCTTGTACGTCTCTTTACATTCGGGGACAAATGTTCCAGAGGGAAAGATATTGAAAAGACCCCAAAAAGTGCCCAAAATGTGCCTCGAAATGCCCAAAATTTTAATTTTGATATATCTCAAAATTCGTTTGTTATTTGAAAAATCAAACTTCATATTCGTGATCAGGGGGTCAAAATTAGGTGAAAAAGGGTCTAACTCTAATTTAAGAGCAAAAGATTAGCAATTATATTTTCGAAAGTGCAATTTCCAGAGAGCACTGCACGCCGCTTACGCGATGCGCATTAGTAGATTTTTGTGACTGTTTTTTTTTAGTTCGTCCAAAATTTTCTAAGTGTTGGGCCCAAGTTCTCCCAAACATGTGTTTACCTATAATTAGCCAAATTTCACTCTTATACCATCCTAAACATTTTTCAACACTCACTCAAACACTTAGTCATATTTTCACACCCCAAATTCAAGTCCCAAACCCTCATCCCAAGCTAAAGTTCTTCTTCAAGGTTCTTCTTCAAGATTCAAGTCTCCATCCTAGGCCAATCTTCACCAAGTTCACCTCTAAGATAAGGTATGCAGGTTTCCTTCATGGGTTCCTTTCACCCATGATACAAGCCTCATTTTACTTAATTTGCATGATCTAAAACTGATTTACAAATGGGCCTTGATTATTATGAAATTCACTGTACACTATGTTAGAGCTATGTAAAGTTGTGACTATTTTGCTATGTTTTGAGCTATAAATCTTTGATTTGTTGTAAGATTTGAGAAGGGATTTCAATGTATATTTCTTGAGGGTGTTGCAAGGTGTTGATTGATGGTTTTACAATGAATTTTCTTGCATGATTTCACCTCTATATTTCATGGTTTTATACCAGTATTATACACCTTCTAAGTGTTTGATAAAATGTCCAGATGTGGTTTCTTAAAGAGTTGAAGGTCCAAAGCAAAAGATATGATATGAATGACTATATGATGAAGAAATGAGCTTATGCATATGAGATATTCTATATAAAGTATTGCATTAGACCATACCCGATCCAGGGGGATAAGAGCCTGGGTAACCATGTCGGGGGTTTATACTCATCAACCATGTGAGGGGCTTATACTTCGCCACCGTGTTGATAAATTGTGATTATCATCAACCACGTGAGGGGTTTATACAACACAACCACCAAGGGGTTCGTACCTTGAATAGCTAACTTCGTCTCTTCTACACATATGATATCCTATATGAGCATGAGTTACTTAAGTATGTTTTACCTAAGCATTGATCATACATGCCATATTGTTACTATTGCTTAATACTATGCATTTTGATTATGATGTCTATCTATTGTTGCATTGCATCCTACATAGTTAGTACATTTAAACGTACTAACGCATAATCTTGCCTACATGATATCACTATGTAGGAACCGGAGCCCAAGTTGATCATCCTCCTCTATGTGGCTAGATCGGTGCCATTCAAGCTAGTTGGTGAGTCCTCCACTTCAGGGACCTTAGTCTACTCTCTCTCTTGTTATGTATTGAGACACTCTTCTTTATGTTCTATTTGACTATGAGGGTGAGCCCAATTGCTTTGTCTTGGCCCCGCTCTTATCTATCTAATGGAGGTTATTGTTGGACATATTATGTATCTATTATATGAGTTAACTATTGTCTTTTGACCATGATATTGTGCAAGCTTTATCCCATTAGCCCCTTTGTCCCTATTCTTGCTCTTTAAAGTTTTTATATGCTTCGGCGACCAATGATGCGTAATGACAAGTTAAGAGGCTTGTTTAGTGTTCCTTCGGGATTCTCATTCACCATGTCACGTCTTCGCCCTAGGCTTGGGTCGTGATAGGGACCCTTTATTTTGAGTGAAATATTTTTCTAAGTGTTTGAGAAGGTTTTGGGAAATGTCTTAAATGATTTGAGGTTGAAAAATGACTAAGTATAGGTGTTTTCATGCATGGGAAGGCTTAGGCCCAAAACCCAAAGGCCTTGGAGTGAAACAGAAAACTGTGACAAAAATAACACCGATCCGCACTCCGACCGCGTCGTGCTAGGGGTGTGGATCGTCTCTGGAATTTGTATTTTTTTGAAATTTCAAATTTTGGTACAGTTGCTCAAAAATCGGGGTTAGACCCATCTCCCACTCAATTTTTCCCCTGATCACGAATATAATGTCGAATTTTTTATATCACTCGCGAATTTTGAGATACATAAAATTATGACTATGGGCATTTTCGAGGCACATTTTTGGGTAATTTTTGGGGTCATTTCAACTGTGACAATATGCTTGTGATGCATTTGATAGTGTTGTAGCAAATTAACGATATTTGTAATAAGTTCGAGATTTATGAGCTTAATTGAGGATATGCGAAGTCCAGTTTCATTGACATTCTAATTATTGATGAGAAAGAGTGTTAATATGATTTATATTGATGGTTTTATGGTACTAGTTGATGCACTTGACATAGCCTTTTTGATGTAGTGACTATTATACATATCATTTGTCATTTATATTATTATTATATATATTCATGAAAGGTTGCATTAGTATGCATATATCTCATACTTGACGGGTTGCATTAGTATGCACATATCTCACACATGTAATGATTGCATTGGTATTCATACATCTTATTGCATCTTTAGCTCTTGAGATATTATGATATATTGAGACATTATAATATAAGGTTTGCGAAGCCTTGAGACACTTCAGTCTGGGCCCTACGACATCTTGAGATACTTCTATTTATGGCCTGCGATGCGTTGAGATATTTGAGTATATAGCCAGCGAGACCCTTGAGTTCTATCTAGTAGCTTCGGCTCGATAAATGTATACATCGGCCCTACAACAGTCATAATTCCACGTCACACATGGCTTGTAGCTGCAATGTCATTGCATGCATACACTTCATATGTATTGTATCAATTATGCATGCATACATTTCATATACATTGTATCATTAATTGTATTGCTATCTTTTACTGCTCTTAGTTATGTTTATGTTTATATTATGTACTAACCTTATGATGTAGGAGGTTGATACTCTTAGTTATTAATATGTATTCAATTTCTCTTATCTAGTCAGTTGAACCTATTTGGTACATTTCAATGTGCTTACCCCTACTTTATTTTCTCCCTGTAGATCGAGCATAGGGACCCACATAGGGCAGTTGATTCTGTTCCACTAGAGATTTTCATCTATCCCAGATATTAGAGGTGGGGCTCAAACTTCGAGAAGCTGTGGGTCTTTTTGAGATTCCCTTTATTGTTTTCTATTTCAGACTTTGTATTAGACTATATCAGATAGCTTTGCATTTTCAATGAGATTGTTGTATTTACTCATTCGTATCATCTTAGATGCTCTTGTACTCATGACTCTAGCTCTTGGGATTTTATTGTTATATTGCGGTTGCTTTCGCTTTATTTATCTTCTTTAGCCACAATCTGATTTTTGGGTGTGGCATTCTTTAGTCAAATTCTTACTATTTTTGTATTAAAATAAACCCCTTAATAGTACCCAATAGTAACCATACTCTCATAATCACTTAGAATACTTTAGGAGCAAGTCCAAGAGGAGAAAAATCTAGGTTTCAAGCAAATCAATTTAGGTCATCTAATTTTGAGTAATGTTTCAATGTTTCCAAGTATGAAAGCTATCATAGCATTGGACTGAGTTCATGCATGCACCAAACGTCTAGCTAGGTTTTCATTTTAATTGAGTATTAAGTTGAGAAAAATTCTAGCTTTCAATTTCTAATTGAATTAATTCTTGCATTGATTTCTATATAAATATGCATTAATATTATCATTATTTTTACTTCTCATATTGTTGGAATCATGTATTTGGTTGCTTTCTTATGAACCCTAATTAAGTTGATAATCATGGCTTTTCTATTCATTCTTTGATGTTGAGATTCTTGACTTTCATGCAATCAACAAAGTATTATTTTTAAATGAAAATGATGCATGTTTTAATTAATTTTTGCCAAATTAGAGCATTGAGTTAAATGATGTTATGAGCAAGAGTTTTAACGATGATATAAGTGATTTTCAAAATATATTTATTAATCATAGATGATGATGATGTTTGAGATGAGATAAAGTTTGAAAGATTCATTGAGACTTGATGAGATGGTTTAAAATATTTGATAAAAATGAGCACATATTTCGGGGAGAAGCATTAATAGCGAATTGGGTAAGAATACAAACAATGCAAATCCTATAAACTACGTAACCAGTGTAGAATGAGATTGTTATATTAATTTGAGCAACTCCTTAGCCTCACTAAGGGCTTTTTATTAGATTCATTGATGTTACGTTCCATACTCTAGCAAGGTTTTGGACGACTGTGGCAACAATGACAGTTCATTATATCATCACGTTCTCATATGGCGATACTTATTGATTAGAGCAACTCCTTAAGAGTAAAAATGTATTATTTTACAGAGTTGTATATGCATGCTGATGATTGATGAATATATTGTTTATTTTTAACTTACATATCATATTGATGTTGAGTTGAGCTTTATTCTTTCTTAAGTACTATTGATGCATATTGTTTTACACAACTATCTTACCTACCCTACATTCCACATTTCATCTTTTTATGATATAGGTACAGGTGCTAGAAATCCTCTATAGATAATTCGTTGAAGATTCCATGTATTTTCAACACCTTGGTGAGACCTCCTAGTATTCGGAGGACATCTTTTATTTTTATCTTATATATATTCTTTTATTTATTTGAGGTAGCCTTGGTCTTGTCTTAGCACCTTTTTATTCGTTGATTGAGTCTTCATAGACTAAGTCAAATGATACCATGTTGGAGTCTGTTCTGAAAATCCATTCTTATTGATATAGAGCTATTGATTTAGTTTACATTCCGAATTGCTTGTTATTTGACTGTGATGTTTAAGAGCCCTGTTGGTATTTCTTTGATTTTATTAAGAGTTTCATCAAATAAACGAGCGATTAGATCAATTGATTTTCTTGGGAACAAACAATAATTTTTGAGTATCGGTCAAGCCTAGAGTACACTCCCGGTGCATGACATGGCTTGTCAAGACTATGTTGACTACCGCCTATGTCTTACTTTTTCTTATGACATAAGATTTTTCTTTATGAATGTGTTTTATACGATGTTGTGTGTATGCAAAGTGGCTTGTTTATGGTGTCATGTAATTCTATTCTCTATGTCACATAACTTTGAATCGTGACAAATATACATAAAGTACAAAGAAGTAATCTTTCTTGATGATTAGAAGACACAAATGCAACTTTAAGAAGGCAACAAATAAGTGGCTAATTCATCACTTATCACTTGGACGCTTAGTTTTGGGATATTTGCTCGTTTATTGTTGCTTTTGAGATTATGGTAGTTGCTTTAGATATTTGGAGCTTTGTGTACTCAAATGTAGATACAAGAAGTCTTGTAAGGTTGATTACTTTAAGGTTTAAGGTTTTTCAAGTATATGGAGTTGATGCGATCCAACAATGGCCATGAAATTGTATTTTAGCCCATTCATTCAAAAGATATCCACTAATGCCTAGAAGGTGAGATATCAATTCTATAAGCTAGGTAGACATAGAAACCTCTGGGATGGATAGATATATATAGTCTATGGACTGGCCAGTTATGTAAATAATCTCCATGCTATTTCAATAAAGAAAATAACCCGGAAATAAAAAAATAAAAGTAAAAACATAAAAGATAAAGAAGATAAAATTGAAACATCATCTTTATTGGTGAGTACAAGGTAGGGGTAGCAAACTGTTGCGTAGAGTTGAATATAAGCTGGTAAAAAATAATTAGTCACGTCAAAACGGATAAAATACTCGACCAAACAATTATTTATTATATAAAAATGGATAAACACAATAGATAATATGGATATATTCATTGATTCTTACAATGTAAAGAAAGGAGTAAGTACTTTCAAATTATAAGATTTGTTTCATTATGTTTTTTAATCCTTTTAAGGTCATGTGTTTGAAAAGAAGTAGAATATATATGTTGTCGTATAAAATATTTTTCTGACAGATGAGTGATCCTAAGACGAGGTTGAAATGTCAAAATTCGAGTCGGGGCTGAAAGCCATACTCCTAATCTGATGGAGTGATGAAGTTTCAGAAAAATTTTGAAAAGTATTTTTTAAATTTAAGAAAGTTCTAAGAAACATTTTCCTAATATAACGAGAGTTTTTTTCTTTTCCTACTTAATGTATAAATGTCATTCTTCATAAATTAGAGAAAAATGAATTCCTTTTGAAAAAAGGTTTCAAAGTATTTAAGTGAATTAAAAATGGAAAAATCGAAAAAAATTATAATTTTTCATACTAAATACACCCTTAATGAGAATACTATTTTGAGGTTCCTACCACGTTACATACTTCAACCCTTTGTATGGATGGTAGTTTGCCGTGTTTCATATGATAGGTACAGTATGGTACTATATTCTAACGTATAAATAGGAGTGAAAAAATAGATAAGTTATATGGATATTTATCTAGATTTATCCATTTTAAACGAGTTGGCCCAACCTAGTTAAGAAGGATGAAAATAGGTAAAACTTATATTACTCATTTTAAATTGGGTAATTTAATGGGTAATATGGATAAAAGATTCGTTCAGACAAAAAAGAAAACGAGATTCGTTTTTTTTTTTTCTTGGTGTAGACACTTGGGGGGGGGGGGGGCGGGTGGGGGGGGTTAAAATTGAAGAATTCCTTATTTTTTTTACATTTTTTTGGGGGG
>JAPFFP010055833.1:0-28636 GCA_026153255.1 Solanum medicagineum | reverse complement strand
ATCATGTGCATACTACATCTTCCAAAGATCAGCACAGAAAATCAAGTCAAAAACTGGTCTCAACCAAATTTAAGAGAAACCGAGTCGAAAATAAAATTCTTAATTTTTCCAAAGCAGTGAGGAATCCGTGCCTCTGGCGTGATGCAGAGGGGGCGTGAACTTACACTTATGTTTTAATTAAATTTTTGATGGGAATTGAAATTCTTGAAAAATAGCAATTATATACTGGTCTGCGCCCCTGGCACATCGCAGACCAGTACATCAATTTTTAAACTTTTTCTTTTAATTTTAGGAAGGACATTTTGGTCCTTCTAAACCTATTTTTAAGCCTCAAAATGCATTTTAAGTATTAATTCATATGAAAGGGTTTACTAAAAAGCCATCTTTTCTTAGGTTTTACGTAAGAGTTCCTGAGAGAAGAAAAGCAGGGAGTGGAAGGTTTCAAGTTCAGGTGCAAATTCTTGGAGGAAAACTCGATTAGTCGTCATTCCAGGTATGTAAAGGCTACCCAAAGCATGGAATTGTTCTTCCATATGCCTCAATGTATAAATTAGGTTGGTAATTAATAGTTGATAGGTTTTGGGTTGAGTTTCTTGAAGAATTTATTGATATTTATCTTTAAATCTTATGTATTATTTTAAATTGATGATTATCGTACTTTAATTTACTGATTACATGTATTTTGACTGATTTGATGCTCATTCTATATAATTTTCCCTGTAATGAATTTAGGGTGATGTTTAGAGCCTTGACTATATATGAATGTATTGATTGTTGTGGTCTGAGTCTTGAATGAGTATTGTGATGGCTGAAGTAGATGAAGTTGATATTCTTGAGGTTTAAATGAGAATGAGATAGAGTTTGAAAGACGAATCAATTTCTTGAGTTGATAGAATGATAGATGAGATGAGGTCCCTGCCTAAGGGGGGGTAGGTTATATAAATAACCCGACATTGATAGACTTATGAGCATATCAAGTCCTGGGAGGAGAATTAGCACCAAAATGGGTAAAAGTGAGTCCTATTCGCACTCATTAACTACATGGCCAGTGTAGGTGAGGATTGGACAGTGAACCGGATGTTTCCTTTTTCCTGCAGAGGACTTGATAGACTTCTTTGGGATCCCCGACAGACTCATCCTTTATGCCGGCAAGGTATTGGATAGATGTTGCAATGACATCTCTTCGTTGTATCATCACTGGCTCATAGATGGTGGTTGGTCAGTTATAGAAACTCCTAGAGAGGTTCCTTTTTTATAGTACTCTGAGTTTGATATGATTGTGTGATGTGTGGAAGGATAGTAAGGTGATATAGTCCTGTCCTTTACTATGAGTTGAGGATGAGTGATTGATGAACGGATGTGATATTTATTGTTTACTTTAGCCCATTTTACATACTGTACATTCCACGTACTAACGCCCTTTTGCCACTGCATCATTTTATGATGCAAATTCTTTAGACAAAGAACTTCAGCAGGCTAATCATTGCGGTTCGTAGATCCCTAAACAGAGGCTTGGTAAGTCCTCCCTTGCTTTCAGAGGACATGTTTATCTTTCATTTAGTTAGACTTATTTCATTAGACTGTGGTAGCCATGGTCCTTCATGGAACCTTCTTAGAGGATAGCCATAGAGGCTTCATAGACATAGATAGTTGATAGTTGATGTCAGGATTGACTATTTTCCCACTGCTTATTTCTATTGAGTTGCTTATATTCATACGCTATATGACAATGATTGTGATAGCCCACTGATAGCCTATTATTCTCTTTAATTCTTCTGCAAATAAGTTGATTGAACGAATTCAATGAGACTAGGTGGTTCGCTTAAGGACTAGCAATAGTCTCCAAGTGCTAGTTACGCCTAGGGTACCCTCTCGAGGCGTTACAAACTTGGTATCAGAGCACAAGTTCAAGAGTCTTAGGGAGTCTATGAAGCCGTATCTAGTAGAGTCCTTATTATTGGTGTGAAGAGCTCCATATCCATAATTTGGAGGCTATAGGATATTTAGGATTTGTTCCCCTTCTTTCAGATTCTAAATCGTGCGATAAAGTCAAGGTCTATAAATGTTCTTTTCTAAATCGTGCTTTGTACGTTGGCAGACTATGTCTTCTAAACACACCATGGATTTGGAGGATACCATTAAAACCTAGAAGCTTGAGCCTACTACTCAGCTTGTCATGCATAACCGATGGGTAGAAGAGGACAAGGAGAGTGATATGAATGAAGCTTGGGATGAGGATGGTTGTAGGTTCCCCTGTCTGTAGAGACCTTAGAAATATATTCCACCACCGGTGATTGTATCCATGTCCAATAATAGATATAATCTGGGGCCGAGGAGAACTTGACCCTTCAAGATTCGAAACCCTTCATCCCAAGGAAGTGGGGCTTGAGACCATAAAGAAGCCACCATGTAGAAGGTGTGGCAGACTTCATTTGGGGCGGTGTTGATTGGGCACCAACGACTTCTTCATGTGTGGACAAGAGGGTCACTTTTAGAGGGATTGTCCAAAGTAGGCTAACCAAGCCCAACTCGCTAGATCTATACCATCAGAGAGATGCTACTCCTAGCGTGAGTGAGGCTACATACCAGTTATGTGCCCCAATAGTTGCCCAGCTCATAGAAACACTCCACGAGATTGTGATAGGTATAAGTTGAATCTTTACTTGCTTTTGATGTTATGCATGATAGAAGAGTTTATGTTTCTGAGAATTTTAATGTTGCCAACTAAGAGGATGAGATTTGAAGTCTTGTAAAACCTTAAGTAGAGTTGTTATCTTTGAGCTAGAAAGATAATAAAGAAGAGGAGGAGACTAGTAATGAGTGTGGTGATTGATTGAGGCTTATAGTTAGAGATATGTATCCATTAGCTAACTAGTGAATGGATGATTCGATGGCCATAAGCTTGAAAGAGTCAAAAGTATCTAATGATTGTCATGATGAGATGAGGTAGGTGTATATATATATATATATATATATATATATATATATATAAAGTTAGCGTCAGAATAGGCTAGAGCATGCCCAAAATAGGAGGAAGTGTATGTTGATGTGTTGTAGTACTTATTCTATTAAGGGTGGAGTGTTGATCTTGAAGAGGGGGAAAAAGTGTTTTAATGTGATAGATCTAACTTAGGTTTATGATTGTAAGTGAGAGTTCATGAGACCCATCAAGTTATGAGTTTAGTCAGATAAGGAGATATGACTGAATAGGTGAGTGGTACAGAGATGTGAGGGAGTAATGTGTTGATTGAATACTCACTATGAGATTTAAGTGGGATTATATTTCCTAAACATTTATCTAGTAGTTGTAAGTTAGCATTAAAGAGGTGTGTGATAGATGAACACATTAGTACTAGACCATAAGCTTGAATTTTTAGGAGTAGGGTGCAAGAAGAGATAGTATCATGAGAGTGAGATTGTCCATAGGGTATGAAGATGCTAAATTATAAGAAAAGTGATGCTATGGGTAATGTACAAGTGCCCTTAGGTAAGATTAGTGAAACGAGGATAGCCCAATAGATTGGAAGAGACTTGAGATACATATCTATGATTCTGTAAAAATGTATGAATCTCTAATTTATGACTACTATAGAAATCTAGATGATATCCGCGAGTTCAATGTGAAGTAAGTTGAGGTAGGCTTTCTGTGCTCTCCCGAGCAACTAGGTTCATCGGGGGTTTATGGATACATGATGAGGAGTTTTTCATTATAACCTAAGCCTCATACAGATGGGTTCATGAGAGCATAAAAGTTGAGTGTTAGCAAGCAAGAGAAGAGGTTAGATTGCAAGAGGCGTGGGAAGTGGTTAGGTACGATATAAGAATAGGAAATGTAGAGAGATCCCCATAGAGGCAGGGAAGGAGCTAAGGGTGATATTGTTGAAAAGAGTCTGAGTGGCTAGTTATATATTTACATATATATGTATATGTATAGGTGAGTATCGCATAATAGAAGAGTTTAAAATATTCTTGTGGATAGTGATTCCCTGACTGTGTGGAGATATGTGCTTCTAGCCTAGTACAAGAGTATTGATTCCCAAATTAGAGGGAGGACCTTGAGCGATAAGGGGGGAGATGACGAAGTGGCAGACCAAAGTAGATCTTGAGTTTGATAGAGATGTGTTGATCGAGATGAGACATCAGTTTTGTCATATCCAACATTCCTTATTCTTCCGTTGAGGGGATACTCTCTTCACGTTTGGTATGCGACTGCCATGCCTGCGGCCTAGTCCCATATACCCGCTTATAGATTTTTATTCGAGTTGGGAGGGTGAAAAGTGATGAAGTCATTCATTAATTTTGATCTTACCCTATTGATATGAGTGTTTCCACTCCTATGTTTAATGAGAGGCAACCCAAGTTTCATATTACGTATAGTTCTATGAGCTCAGAATGAGTCTTGATAGGCGAGAAAGATAGTAATCTATGAAAGTTCTCAGATAAGATAATAAATCGTGCTAATGATCTTTCATTCCAAGCTCTTTGATTAATCTAGCTTTTCAAATTGATAGAAGTATTAATGATAGTAGAGGGGTGAAGGTTGATGAGAGAGAGTGAGAGTTCTCGACTTTGATATTACATTACACATACATTGACCTTCAGCTTGTTATGCCATTATTGATGGTAGGATATACAGTATCAAGTTTCACAGGTATGATCCTGCTTATTTTGCATGGAGAAACAGTAGTTAGAGGTTTTGGAAAAAGGGGGAAGTAATGAGTTCCTCCAAGTTCAAATTGTGATGTTGAGACTAGTAGACTGAGGATGAGGGTAGATAAGGAGGATTAGGTGCATCCTTATAGTGATATTGGTGTTAAGCTTGTGTGGTGTAGGGATAGAGATAGAAATAAGGACAGAGATAAAACCTTATGATGAACAGTAGATAGGTAAAAATATGTTGGTGTGACTTCGAGTGAGAACTCATTGAATGGTGGAGGTAGAAGTGCTAAGTAAGCTTGAAAATTCTAAGATGTAGTTGAAGTGTTTAGAGTGATAGTCTTGAATTCGGGATTATGGTCATGCAACTTTACTAGTGAAGACTTCGTAATAAGGGTTTGAGGAAGAGTAGTGAAGTAGTGAAGAGACTAGTGATCTTTTAATGGAAGCCCCTATGGAGGTCTAGAGTTGAGTGTTGAAGATTAGCTTCGTAGGTACATGATCATCTCGTGAGTAACACCTTGAGGCTTAGAAGTAGGCTTGAATGGAAGAGGAAGAGGTGGTTAGATGGATATGTGAGTAAGAGCTATAAGCTTAAGTTGAGGGAGTGGAGTACCACGAGAGGGAGTATAATTGAGCTGAGGTGCTAAGCTTGAGAGTTGTACATAGAGTCTTATGTATCGATGCTAAGCTTGAGAGTTGATGGCTTTCCTTCTTGAGTTCGAAATGCTAATTTTCGAGGTGTTCAAATGATTTGAATTGATTAAGTGCGATGTTCCATTCGTTCTTGATGGTGAAAATGTCTAAGAGAATATCTCTACTCTCGATCTGAACCGATTTGTCTATTTTGAGTGACTTGTGATTGTCCAGATAGAATGGCTGAGTATTGACAAGAGTCTTGATCGATATTCATACCTACTGATGAGAATGTTGAAGGAAATTTCCTTACCTTTAACTAAATTGAATGTCATTACTTGAGTCGATTGTCTACTCTTGAGTTCGAGTATAGTTGATTGTCAATTGAGATAGAATCGAGAGATCGATTGATAGATGTGAATGTTGAGATGTGTTTTGAGCCTATTCTTTTCGAATGATGATAATGTTGAAGGTAATGTTCCTATCCTTAACGCTATTGAAGTTCCTTCCTTGAACTGAGGTACTAAGTCAATTCCATTCCTGAGTCTGAGATAGAGATGTAGAAAGTGATGGATAGATGAGAGTTTGAGAGTTCCCGAGTGAGCAGTAAGATGAGTTTTGAGTCTACTCGTGCTTTATTCTACCTTTACTCTTTATTCAAAGATGAAGGATCCCAAGGGGGAGATGATGTAACACCCCATAAAATTATCGAAACGCCCCTAAAATGTATCGCGCTCATGACACGTCTCCAAAGACCCAATCGGAAATCCGAGACCAGATTTGTAATCAACGCAAAAAATCGAGTGAAAAAATGGTCTCGACCTTATTTAAGAGCAACCGGGTCAAAAAATAAAATTCTTAATTTTTCCAAAACAGTGAGGAATTCGCGCCCCTGGCTTGACATTGAGGGGGCGAGGACTTATACTTATTTTTTATTAAATTTTCAACGGGAATTGAAATTCCTGAAAAATAGCAAAAATGTATTAGTCTGCGCCCCGGGCGCGTTGCGGACCAGTTTATCAATTTTCAAACTTTTTCTTTAATTTCGGGAAAGGCATTTTGGTCCTTCCTTACCCATTTTTAAGCCCCAAAACACATTTAGAAGTATCAATTCGTACGACAGGGTTTCAAAGCACCCATCTTTTCTTAGGATTTACGTAAGTGTTCCTAAGAGAAGAAAAGCAGAGAGTTGAGGGTTTCAAGTTTGGGTGCGAATTCTTGGAGGAAAACTTGATTAGTCCTCATTCCAGGCATGTAAACGCTACCCAAAACATGGAATTATTCTTTTATGTGCCCCAATGTATAGATTAGGTTGGTAGTTGATAGTTGATAGGTTATAGGTTGAGTTTCTTGAAGAATTTCTTGATATTTATCTTTAAATCTTATGTATTATTTTAAATTGATGATTATCATACTTTAAATTACTGAATACATGTATTATTTACTGGTTTTATGCTCATTTTATATAATTTTCCCTGTTTAAGACAACAATAATGAACTTAGGGCTATGTTTAGAGCCTTGACTGTATATGAATATGTTGATTTCTATGGTCTGAGTCTTGAGGTGAGTGTTGTGATGGTTGAAGTAGATGAAGTTTATATTCTTGAGGTTTAAATGAGATTGAGATAGAGTTTGAAAGACGAATCGATTTCTTGAGTTAATAGAATGATAGATGAGATGAGGTCCCTGCCTAAGAGGGAGGTTGGTTGTATATCCAGCCTGACATTGATAGATTTAAGAGTATATCGAGTCCTAGGAGGAGTAGTAGCACTGAAATGGTTAAGAATGAGTCCCACTCGCACTCATTAGCTACGTAGACAGTGTAGGTGAGGATTGAACCGTGAACACAGATGTTTCCTTTGTCCCGAAGAGGACTTGACAAACTTCTTTGGGATTCCAGACAAACTTGTCCTTTACCCCGGCAAGGTACTGGACGGATGTGGTAATGACATCTCTTCATTGTATCATTACTGGCTCATAGGTGATGGTTGTCGGTTATAGAAACTCCTAGATAGGTTCCTTTTTTATAGTACTCTAAGGTTGATGTGATTGTGTGATGTGTTGAAAGATAGGAAGGTAATAGAGTCCTATCCTTTACTCTGAGTTTAGGATGAGCGATTGATGAATGGATGTCATATATATTATTTAGTTTAGCCCATTTTTTATACAGTATATTCTACATACTAATGCCCCTTTGGCACTGTATAGTTTTATGATGCAGATTCTGTGGACAGAGGACTTTAGCAGGCTAATTGTTGAGGTTCACAGATCCCCAGATAGAGACTTGGTGAGTCCTCCCTTGCTTTTGGAAGACATGTTTATCTTTCATTTATTTACACTTATTTCATTAGACTGTGGTAGCCATGGCATGTCATGGTACCTTCTTAGTGGATAGCTATAGAGGCTTCATAGACATAGACAGTTGATAGTTGATGTCAGGATTGACTATTTTCCCACTCCTTATTTCTATTGAGTTGCTTATATTCATATGCTATATGACAATGATTGTGATAGCCCACTGATAGTCTCTTTAAATCTTTTGCATATAAGTTGATTGAACGAACGAAATGAGACTAGGTGGTTTGCTTAGGGACTAGCAATAGTCTCCGAGTGCTAGTTACGCCTAGAGTACCCTCTCGGAGCGAGATAGGTGGTGCTATAAAAATGAGGAGAACGAGTACTTGATATTTCTTGTTACTTGCAGTAGAGGTTCCCAATCTAAGCTTGTTGTAGATCGCAAGGGGCTTTAGATTTATGCTAGCACCTAGATCACATAGTGCGTTTGCAAACTCGATGTCTCTAATTATGCAGGGTGTGGTAGGCATCCTCTCCACTGACTCGATGAGAGGACTGCTGATGGATAGATGTTTTAACATGGAGAGAGAGAGAGTGCTTGACCTTGCTTTCCTCATCACTGTTCTTGAGTCTTTGTGGGAAAGGAGGAGGAGGCCTATGGATGGGCTTGTACTTCATTGGTTCTTCCACTGATTCATATACCACATACTTGCCACACTCGTCTCCTTCAATCACATCCTTATCTGCAACTATTTCCTCATGAATATCTTCTACAACAACCAGCACAGGAGGATCGGTAGTACTCTTACCATACCCACTAGTAACCTACATACATTGCCCTTCATCCTTAGAACTTTGCACTGTATCACTAGGTAATGTACCACTCTGATGCTACTTAAGTAGAGTCAATACCTGACTAAGCTATCACTGAAGTTGTTTAATAGCCATAGAAAGAGACCATTTTTTTTAATTAATGTTTGCAATTTCTGATCTCATTCTACGTAGAGTCTCATCCCGCGTCTCAGCCTTCTTCAACAGGCGATCAAACATCACCTCAACTCTGGAGTCTTTTGTACCTGTGTCGTGTTGGCGTGGTTCCATATAAAGATCATTTCTGAAATCATCCCTACTACTCCACTCGATTTCTCGGCCCCTGCTTTTCTCATATAACCATCTTGGCTATCTCTGTAAGCCCATTCTCTACGGTATGACTAATTGTGGTTTCCTTGACCTTGGCACCAATGGTCTTGATTGGACCATTGGACGTTTGGCTGAAAGCCTCTCATCTGATCACCTGAAAGCCAAGTTTCCTCCTCATGATATAGCTCCTCGTACATGGGCGTACGTGAAGGCTAATGTTATGATCAGGGACACTCCGTAAATCTCTTTCTTTTTTTTAACGCCCTAGGAAGAAACAAAAGAAAACAAAAACACAAATAAAAGTAAAATATAAGAGAATTAAGAAATCAATACTTAAACTAACTGCTAGTGAATTCAAGTCAAGAACCTAGCCATATTCCTCGTAACGACGCCATAATTTTTGATGATGTTCACGCTCCAATAAGAAAGCAGTCAGTGTTAGCAATTAACCTAACTAGAGGTTAGGGTCGAATCCACAGGGGATACAGGACTTGACTATTGAGATCCACTACCAATCGTTTCAAGCATCGCTTACTAAAATCTCTAGATGGGGGGGGGGACGGTTGTATGATTTAAGAACAAAAATAAAAATAAAAATGAATACTATACTAACTATGTAGGAAGATACTCAAATTTAGGGACAACATGGGAATTGTGTTTCCCATGATTAGTTGACTCAATTACCCGAGACAACATAACTCTAATTGGGAATTCGCATGCAGGATGGTAACTTAGGTTCTTCCAACCCTCTTGTGACGGTGAAGGTCAAATTTCCCCATGGTGCGTGGTCGGCAACCACGATGTGCCAATTAACTGTTACCCATTGTCCCAGTCAACCTCCCCTTGGTCAGGTTTTGTTGATTAGATAAGAACACATCAATCAAATCCTGTCATTTACTTTTCTTTTCCCATTTGTCACTATTTTGGTCGGGATTGTGATAGAAGGCGGGGTTTGGTGTTGGCCACCACCAAAGATCAATCAAGATGAAGTCATCACTATCTTGGTCGGGATTGTGATAGTAGGTGAGGTTTGGTGTTGGCCACCACCAAACATCAATCAAGACGAAGGGAAACAAACAATACATGCAAAACCAAATCAAAGAAATGCACAAAGTCTAGGTTATTTGAAGTCAACTACTCATTGTTCCCATAACCCCAAGTTGTGGGTGCATAGCTACTCATGGCTAAGGAAAAATCAACAACAATGTAAATAGAAGACATAGTTGAGAATTTACCCAAAACAATCAAGAACAAGAGTACCATAAGTTGCAAACCATAAGCTTTGATAAATGTAGAATGAGTACAATGTGTGCTTTGCAATTCCCAAAAGTGGGTCTTCAAATTAAAAATAAGAAGCTACACTATAACCTAGAAAAACCCTTTGAATATTCAAGAGAGAACATTCAAAGTGTTCTCTACAATATTGTATTAGCTCTCTTTTTCAAAAATCCTAACATTAAGTATTTATACTATTTATAATTTAGCCCTAAAAATTAAATAGAAAAGACAGCTGGCAGTAGGTACGTTGCACAAGTATGACACTTAGGGTGACCTACGAGTGGTAATCGGGGTTTTGTGGTAGGTACTTTGCATTTTGGACTTGATTGTTACGACCAACTAGTACGAATCGTTGCTTGGGCTACGACTCGTATGTTTCTCTTGTAGTCTAGGCCTTCAGTCCTTGGTCCAAACTCTTAGCTCTCTATTTCTTGCTATGAACCCAACTACATGAGTCGTACTGATACCTACGACTCATAGAGTGTCCTCGTAGCGCTGACCTCTACTTAGCAGATTTTTGAATTTTGCTCACTGTTTTTTGATACGAGATCACCTAATGACTCGCAGCTCAGGCTACAATCGTAGGAAGGCTCATATGTTTTGCATTTCAGCAAAATCTGCAATTTTCTCCCAAAATCATGCCAACCTATATTTTGTGCAATAACAACATAAAAACACATAAAGCCATAAAAAGTCACATTAAGAACTCGCAAAATCCCTTGTTTTAGGCGCCAAAATGCATTGTATTTTGACAACACATTAGGTTTGAGACCCATATTTACTCAAGGTACTTGTGATTATTTGGAACGGTATGTATTTGGCTTTGGGTGGGCATGACCCTACATTAGTCTGTGAGATATATACTTCTGTATACAACTATTAGTCCTCGTGCACATGTTATCCTTATCTGAGGCTGGGGTTAGCTAGCGTTATCTGATGGATGGTGACATATAGTGGTGTGGGCTTGATTATGTGGTATTTATATGCTGTGAGTGTCATTGCCTACGTGCACTCTGGGCACGACATAACTTTGGAGTTCCGAATCCAGAGAGATTGATTTAGTGAAGGACTGTTTTGATACCTTGAGTATAGATGAAACTCCTCATCGCTATTCGAGCTTTGGTGGTCATGTTCGAGTGTCTGAGACCCAAGAGTCATGCCCCGTGGTTTAAGTTCGATGACCACAACTGAGATGTGGGGTTGGCAGATGTTGATTCTGAGGTTCGAGCACAATTTATTATTCCTAGGTTTGAGGCCTAGTTGACTGTTTCTGGGTTCGAGGCAGTTGATTATTCTTTGTTTTGAGGCCCTATTGATTGTGTTAGGGGCATTCTTTCTCCCGTGGGGGATACGTCTCACCATTATATATATTGTCACACCATCTGGCCCTGACTGACTGCCCCGACTGGAGGCCAGGTTAGGAATGGGGTTTAAGGTCTCATTTGATATTGTAGGGGTTCGAGGCCATGTGTGATATTGGCTACTTGATAGGTCGAGGACCCAGTTGATTACCTATGGATCCACACACCTATACATACCCTGATTGTGTGTGGGTGTACCCTCTAGGCTTATGGGGGCTCAGGGGGCATCCAGGCTTAGACACTAAGACCTTACACCCACGTACAACTGACCCCTAGATTATGTAATATTGGGAGTTGGGTTCCATGGTGGTTTTGTAAGTTTTGTGGTGATTCTATCAATTAGATTGTGCGGGGGTGTACCTTCTGGGTTATGGGGCCTAGTCGGTATACAACCACAGATATTAAGTGCTTACACCCGCCTACAACACTATGTCTCAGTCTGGCGATAGTTGTGGTTTGGGTCTACTCGTGTTTCGTTAGTTAATACCACAGATATTAAGTGCTTACACCTGCCTACAACACTATGTCTCAGTCTGGCGACAGTTGTGGTTTGGGTCTACTCGTGTTTCGTTAGTTAATATCATTGCACACCACTTGGGTAGGTTCAGTTCCGATTCGCTGATTCTCCAAACATTCTTACTCCTTGATCAGAGTTCAGATTTTTTATATTTACTGCAATTCTCTATGTTTGAGCCTTCTAAATTTACAGTAGTTCACTTGGTCGGTCGATGATGCCTACTGGGTGCATATTACCGGTACTTACCTATATATTTTTGCTTCTTCCCATGGTGCAGGTCCACGTACTCGCCGTAGTCGCTGAGTTAGGGGGTTCACAGGTGATTTATGAAATATTGGTATGCATGACCGACTCTGGATATTCTGCACTCTCTTTTTATTTTTGATGGCCTTCTTTGGTATTCAGACACTGCCTTGTATATGCTGTGTAGGTTTGTTTCTGTAGATTGTTATTCTGGTTATGTATGTATATATATATATATATATTTTATTTTGTGTCTATAGTAGCTCTGTACAGTTGACTTCCAGGTTCTGGGTAGGTTTCAGTTATTTATATTGTTGTGGTTGCTATGATTTGCCTAGAGAGCTAGGACAGGTACCCTATGGCTTAGGTAATTGGCTTGCCTGTAGGTGGGATCTAACAGGCGCTATAGTGGCCAATACCGGGTCGTGACACATATAGCATATTTTTGTATTTTGTTTGAAAAATGATATCCATAAAATTTCTATTAGTAGTTAGATAGCAACCATGCATATTTAGGTGTGTGACAATGTTTGTTCTGATAAGTGATGATAAATTGAAATGAAAAGCATGATCTGAGAGTCTTTTGTTGATAATGTATGCAGTGCCATGTGAGTGTGAGCTTAATTTTCTAGATTCATGTGCTTTGTTCTAATTCAGAGCTTGCCCTGTAACTCTAAGTTAATTGTAGATTAATTGGATTAGGAAAGGATCTTAGGAAATTGTTCTTAATAATTCACTTAGCCTAATTTGACCAACCAAAACTATGATATATCCCTTGTTCTTAATGTTTGAGCCTAACATGTGACTATTCTTTGAAAATATTTGATTAACCTAGCCTTGTTAGTTGTAAAATCTTGAAATTGGCCCTGGTCCATTCTTGAACATTGTGTAACTAGCTTGAGGGAAAAAGCGTAAGTTGAGGGTGGATACCAAAAGTGGCCCTGGTTCTGAGGACGGATATTGTGCACCTAAAGACAGACTAAAAGCCTAAGTTGAGGGTGGATGGTGTAAAGGTGAGACACAAAATTGAGGGGGTGAATTAGTGATATAGAGGGAAAAAGGAAAAATCATGTACTAGGTGCAAGAAAAATAAGTGATGCCTTAGTTGTGAGCTAAAAAGCAAAATGAAGAGTAAAAACAAGGCAAAAGGTTGAAAAATGAAAAGAAAGCGCCCAGAAAAGCTTGAAATAAGAAAAAGGGAGAATAAGGTGAAAATAATAGAGTTGGTATGGCCAAAGTGTGGAAAAACACAGTGTTAAGGAGGGCCTTTAGTCACTATGTTCCTAAAATTCCATGCCAAATCCCCCTGAGCCTACTTTACAAGCCTAAAACGACCTAAAGTGATCCTAGTCCAGTTGAAGGTCTTAATCATGAGTATAGGGGCAAGCCTATTGTATTAGACAAGATGCATGAATATCTTTTGTGAGAATGAGTGATTTTCCATAGTCCCAAGGGTATACATGAAAACATAACTGAGTGTCAGATATGAGAGTTCTTTCTATGAGGGAACTTGCATTGCATTGTTAGAACTAGACTTGTTGATAATACTTTGCTTGTCATAGTTGTCTTATCACATGCACCAATTTGTATTGGTTCGCTAGATATCTATTTGATCCTATTTTGAAAAGTTTAGTGTGGGTATCTTAGTCTGAGATTATATGATGTATACCATTTGTTGAGATCTGTGCATTACTGTATTATCTATATAGACGAGTCCGTTACTTGAGGAAAAGTAACAATTTTATGTTGATGGTGTTGATGTGCTACCAGAATACATCATTTTTATGCTTAAAACTTGAAATTTTGTGTGTTCTCAATGCAATGTTAGTTGGTTTTATGTGTTTTTGTGTTTAGATTTGCTGGATTACAGGTTGGCTTGATTTTGGGAAAATGTGCAGAACTTGCTGATTTTTGTTGTTATACAAGACCCTTTATGGGTCGTAGGGTGGTTACGTGAATAATTCCAGTGAGGGGTTGCTTTATAAAGTTTACTCTATGAACATGCAGACGAGCCGTAGAAGGTTTGACGAGTCGTAGAAGATGGTTCGTGCCCTGAGGATCAGAGATTGAGACTTTCTGAAGTTTCATTAGACAAAACCCCCTTTACGGGACGTTAACTGCTTTACATGTTGTAGAGGGGTGTTGTAGATTGAAGTCCAAATTTTCAGCAGTAGAGTACAAGATCCCGATTACGGGCCATGGAATGCAATACGACCTATAAACACCTTTCATATGGCGTGCCGACCAGTTCTCCTATTTTGTTTACGACTTGTATTTTTCTTATTATAAATATGTTCTTTAGGTATTTTTCAAAAGTTTTCACTTAGTACTCAGAGAATTCAGTATTTAGAGAGAGAAAATTGTGAGATCATCTTGGAGAGTCTTTGAGAACACTTGTGTTCGAATTTCATCTTTAAGCTTGTGATTCTTATTGAAGTTGGATTTGCTTGTTCTTAATTTTATTGTATAAGTGTTCAATTATGTTTTCATAATCCATAATTCTTGCATCTATACAAAGCATGAGTAGCTAAATCGACAACTAGGTTGTGAGAACCATGAAGAACTAACAAAGTAAAATCGAATAATTCATTATTCTTGGAAGGTGTATATGCATAAATTAATTAACTCTCTTTGTTTTTATATTTTATAGTGGTGGCCAATATTAAAACGTGCCTAGTGTTACTAACTGAACCAAGGTAGTAATGAATAAGAAAAAAGATTAATTAACAGGATTCAATTGATGTATTCTCGTCTAATCAACCAAACTGGGCCAAAGGGAGGTTTATTGGGTAATAGGTAAGGGTTAGTAATGCACACTATGGAGATGGGCCAAGTTGCATAGTGAAATTCACCTCTCACCTTTGACCAAAAGGCTTGGTGAACATAACTTACCGTCCTACATGCTATATACTAGAAAAGAATTAGGTTATCCGGTGATACTGAGTTGGGCAATTATGGGGAATACAATACCCTAGTTTCTCTCCATATTGACTTGTCTCTTAACCATTCGAATTGCAATCATTGAATTCTCTTGAGTCTATGTATTCCCTGTGGATTCGACCCTAACCTTTTTTTGATTTTTTTTCTTGACAGTGATCGCGTTATACTCTAAAAAAGAGGTGTAATTTGGGAGACATCAATAATCCCATGCTTTAGGTCAGGCTTACATACCTAGAATGAAGGATAACTCTAATGTTCGTAAGAAATTGACCTTAACCTTTGGAACCCTAGCTTTTTTTCTCTTCTTCTCTCAAGAAATCTAACTCAATGTTTTTGGCGTAAGACTTAAGAATGGGTTTAGAAACCCTTTAAGGCCAAAAATGACCTATATTGGTCATGGATTAAGTTTAAAAGGGGGGGGGGTGGAATGTCTGGAATGCCCCTCGAAAGATTTAAAATTTTGAACTTTGATGGAATAGGTCGGGGGACTAGGTCAGCAATGTGGACCTATCGTGTACCTGTGTTTTTTTCTTCCAATACTTTTTCAATCGGTTTTCTAATCCCATAGAAAATATTAGAACCCTAGTAAAGTGAAAATCAACAACGCCAACATGTCACACACTCTTTCTGGAATTAAATTTTTGCATTGAATAATTATCTTTTGATCCGGTTGCTCTAATAATCAACTAAACTCATTTTCCTACGCTATTCTTCATGCTGATAGCATTTCCAGCCTTACTTTGGCAACAGATTTTTGGAGGGTGCATTATGTGAGCATCTCTCATCTACGATATTTTGGTAATTTCATCAGGCATAACATTATCCTCACTCTAAAGCTAAAAGGTTAAAAACTCACTCCGTGCTATTGTATAATGCTTTACTGGTGAAGTCTCTTATCGTAGTCCAAGATGAATTCATACGAATCCTCAGTATCCAAAACTTAGAACACCGTAGGCTTCAACTTTAAGAACTTAGTTAGCATCTTATGCTAGTCATCACTGGACCAAAAGTGGACAAAAAAGAATTAGTATCCTAGTGATCCTTTCAACTTAGAAATTGTAGCTACAACATGGTTTGTGACTGGAGTTTGAGTAATAGGCATCATGGGATTGGCTCCAGAGTTGGCCAACCTACATAGGAAAGTCCAAACTTGTTGAGCTATTACTAGGTACAGTGTGGAAAGTCCTATACTTCTAGCCTATTCATTCTTCCCTTGTTCTATATCCTCCTAAATATCAATCTCCACATTCTCTTCTGTCGCAGCTTACGACCTCTTCTCTGGGTATATTCTTAGCTTAGGTTTCATCCATGGTGGTTGCTACTTTTACTCTGCCGCATCCCTTCTATGACATCCCACAATTCTGTTCTTAAATACACTTATGTTTCAAGAGTCATTCTTATATATGAAAAGTGAATTATAGTCATAAGAGACCTCTAGTACTTGGCCGAGTTCAAAACTTTCCGATCAATTGAGTTTCTCATGTTAGATTATACAAGTGTCAACTTTAAATCACCATGGAATTTAGCACACAAAGAATTAGGTGGCACTATGACCTACCAAATGTAAGGTATTTGAATTAGCTGTCCAACGCCGCCAATTTCACCTTATTTAGAGTTTGGAGTAAAAGGTTATGATCATATTACTATGGACTGCTAGAGCAGTGTGAAACTACAAACTGGCTTATGGGTTGTGGTTTGAATGACGACCCATCATGTTAACTCATGAAAAAACATCAGAAACTCCACTTTTGAGCCTCTAACTTGATGGACCTAACTACATGTCATAGATGCTTCCTCTGGCCATGGTTTGGCCTTATGAAATGGATTTAGAGACCCCAAATTTTGCCAAAAAATGTTTACAAATGGGTTCTACGGACTATGGAACTTTTTAGGGCCATAGATTGACCTATAAACGACTTTGAAATCATTTTTAAGAAGGTTTATTTTGGTCTTTTTCTACCCTTTCAAAGCCTTAACTCGACGTTTTCATACCTAAATAAGTCCCTAAACATATATATTCAACTCTTTTACGCTAAAACACATTCTTCAATATAGAGCAAGGTTTCAAGGGGAGACAAAGCTAGGGTTTCAATAGAATCTTGTGAGTTCTTCCAACCAATTCAAATAGTCAAAACTTCCAGGTATGTAAGGCTAACTAGAACATGGATTATGTTTTTCCATGTGCCCCATGACTCAAGTTGATGGAGTTGTGAATGAATTCAGTCTTCCATGAATGTTTCTTAAATTTTTTTTCTTAAATCCTAATGTATTCACACATAATCTTCGATGAATGATAGTTTTTATGAATTAAACACTTGAAATAAATGACTTTATTTTTGTATATGACTTTTTTGCACTCAAATGGGTAGACATGCGTATGATTTGAGCATGACGAGTCTATAAAATTCATAAATGTTTTAACTCTACTTTTGGTTTCCTGAATACTATGAGTTAGATTGCTAATGATAAAGAATCTTATGAGTGAAGAACTAAATCTTGAAGGAATGTTCCTAACCAAAGAGTTAATAGTTGATGTGATGAATTGAGTTGATAAATGTCCAATGAGACTAATTGAATGTGTTAACCATAGGATTGATGTCTTATGAGCATGTTGAGTCATGGGAGTACTATTGAGCATCGAATTGAGTAAGAGTAAGTCCAATTCAAACTCAATAACTACGTAGCCAGTGTAGGGGAGGATTGAACCATGAAATTGGATATTTCGCTACTGTCCCAAAAAGAGAACTTGATATTATTGATTATGGATTTATTGATGGGATGTCCTTTACCCTAACAATGTATTATATAGAAGTGGTAATGACATCACTTCGTTGTATCATCACCGGCTTATAGGTGATGGTTGTCGGTTAGAGAAACTCCAATATAGGTCTTGATAGTACATTGAGTAGATTGGATTAGATGGTATATGAGTGGTCATTGTCTAAACTATATTCTTACTTTAGATTCTTGACATGCCGATTGAGTTTCTTACTTTCTTTACTTGAGTTATTGAGTTAATGTTATTTTACCTTTACATATTTCATTCTGCCATTTTACATACCCATACATTCCATGTACTGACATCCATTCGTCTTTTGATGATGTAGAGACAGGTACAAGTGGTCATCAATAGGTGCCCCGTTGAGGACCCATTTGCATTCTGCTGAATGGTGAGTCCTCCCCTAATTTCGGAGGATATCATGTTTCTATTATAGCTTTGAGTTTACACTTATTTTATTTTTATTTTGAGGTAGTCATGTACCTAGCATTAGCACCATCTAGTCAGATGATTTAAAGGCTTCATAGACTAGATTGTTGAGTTGTGATTGGATTTTTGTTTTTGGCTAGTTTCTTTCATACTAGTCTTACTCAGTTGATTGATCGATTATTTGGCCTTTGGCATTTGATTATCGATTGCTATTTCTTTTTATTAAATACTTGTTGAACCATTGATGTCTTCACTATTAGATGGTGATTGAATGAATATGATGCGGCTAAATTGTTCACTTGGGGGCTAGCAATAGTCTTTGAGTGTCTACCAAACCAAGGGTATCCTCCGGGGGCATCACAAACTTGGTATCAGATCATAGAGTTCAAGTAGCATAAGGGGTCTATGATGTTGAGTCTGGTATAGTCCTTCTTATTGGTGTGTTGTGCACCATACTCCATAAGCAGGAGACTATGGGACATTAGGAATAGTTAAACTTCTTTTGTATTCTGAGTTTGTGCGATAGAGTTTAACTCTATAAAAGTATCTACCTGATTCATGCATTATGAATTTGTAGATCATGCCTTATGAGCATACTGCTACCCAAAGAGACGCTTCAACTAGCAACACTAATAATCCCCCACCAGAGGTCCCTACTCATATGGAGACGAGAGGCCGAGGGCGACGTACTAGAGCCGTTGGGGCTCCCCAAGCACCTATTGCTTCAGCTACTCCTACTACAACGGCTGATTTTAGAGGAGCTATCACTATGCATCTAACTAGTAGCCACCCAGAGTGGGAATCAGAGTTCATAGGCCCCTTGTTCTAGCTCCCAAGAGCCGACTGCTGCACTATGACTTGGAGAATTTCTGAGGATGAACCAACTAGGCTTCATAGGGTCTAAAGTTAGGGAAGACCTCCAAAATTTTATTGATGAGATGTCGAAGGTGTTGAAAGCTATGAATGTAACCCGGACTAAGGGAGTTAAACTTGCTTCCTATCAACTTAATGATGTGGCAAAAGTTTGCAGAGCCTAGGTAAGGATGCTGAGCCTGCTCTTTGGGGATGACTTTAAGAGTGACTTTCTCGATCACTTCTTTTCACAAGAGTTGAGGGAAGCAAAGATTGAGGAGTTTGTTAACTTGAAGTACGAGGACATGACTATCAAAGAATATAATCTCAAGTTCATACAACTATCCAGGTATGCTCCAGACATGGTTCTTGACATGAGAACTAAAATGAAAGAGTTCATATTCGGCTTGGGCAAGCATGTGAAAAAGGAGTGCAAAGTGACATTGCTGATTCCAAGAATGGACATCTCTAGGCTTATGGTCGACGCACAAATAACTTGAGGGGGGAAGAAGAGGGATAGGGAGGAACATTTGAACAAAAAGGCTAAGTCTGCAGGGCATAAGCCTATCCAGTATAAGCAATGTAAGGGGGAAAAGTCCTATTTTTAGAAGAGGTCTGAATTATGCACCACCCTCAGCAAGGGCACCAGCTCCGAGTAACAGGTATCATCAAAAGTCTCAAGGTCATCAGAATTTCAAAGCTCAGAGTTCTTAATCCCAAGCTAGTATGACTCAAGATTGGAGGGGGAAAGCACCATGTGGCAAGCATGGTAGAATCCACCTAGGTGAGTTCTATGAGGGCACAAATGCTTGCTATATGTGTGAATAGACTGGTCATTTCTAGAATGAGTTCCCAATGAGGAGGCGGGCTGATGGAGGTAATAAAGCTTAGTCTTCGGTAGAACCACCAACCATCGACAATCAGAGAGGTGCCACTACTAATACGGGCAGGGGTACAAACCAACTGTATGCAATGAGCAACTGATAGGATTAGGAGGTTACACCGGATCTTGTCACAAGTATGCTTTGAGTCTTTTTCCATGATGTGTATGCCTTGCTTGACCTAGGTTCCACTTTATCATTTGTAACTCCATATATGGCTAGTAAGCTTAAGATCCTTCCTGAATATCTTTTCGAGCCCTTTAGCATCTCTGCTCATATCGATGAGTCCATTCTAGCTGAAAGGGTATATAGAGATTACATGGTGTGTATATACCATAGAGATAATTTGGTATACTAGTTGAGTTAGAGATGTTTGACTTTGATGCAATTCTTGGCATGGACTAGCTTTACGCTAGTTATGCCTCAGTCCATTGTAGAACTTGGACGGTCAAATTCTAGTTTTCGAATGAGCATGTTATAGAGTGGAAGGGTAGTTCTTCAATGCCTAAGTTTAAATTAATTTCATACCTTATGGCTAGAAAGCTAATCTTGAAAAGATGTATCTATCCCGGGGATGGCTTTTCGAACTCGGTATGGTCACTTTGAGTTTCTGGTAATGTCCTTTGGATTCACCAATGCTCCTACTGCTTTCATGAACTTGATGAACAAAGTATTCACATAGTACTTTGAGATGTTCGTGATTGTATTTGTTGATGACATATTGGTGTACTCCAAAGATGAGGAAGAGCATGCCAATCACCTTCGAGTTGCTCTTCAGACCCTTAAGGATAGGGAATTGTATGCTACATTTTCAAAATATGAGTTTTGGCTTAAATCTGTGTCATTTTTAGGCCATAATGTCTTAGGTGATGGTATTCGAGTGGATATGCAGAAGATTGAGGTAGTTAAAAACTGACCTAGACCCCCTCTCCAATCAACATAAGATGTTTTCTAGGTTTGGTTGGTTACTACTATAGATTTGTTGGGAGATTCTCTTTTATATCCTCTCCACTGACTAAGCTAACTTTGAAGAAAGTTAAGTTTCAGTGGTCTGACGAGTCTGAGAAGAGTTTTTAGGAGTTGAAAATCAAATTGATGACTGCGCTAGTGTTGACTCTGCCTGAGGGGACTGATGATGTTCTGATCTACTGCGATGCTTCTAGAGTGATATTAGGATGTGTTTTGATGCAGAGAGGTAAGCTCATAGCCTATGCTTCCAGACGACTTAAGAAACATGAGAGGAACTATCCAACCCACGACTTAGAATTGGTTACGGTGGTGTTTGCACTCAAAATTTGGCGCCACTACTTATATATAGAGAACATGTCAATGTATTCATAGACCATAAGAGCCTGCAGTACGTCTTCACCAAGAAAGAGCTTAACTTAACGCTGAGGTGATAGCTTTAGTTGCTCAAGGACTACTACATGAGCATCCTCTACAACCCAAGTAAAGCTAATGTGGTTGCTAATGCTCTTGGCAGGTTGTCTATGGGAAGCACCACTCATGTGGAAGAAAAGAAGAAGCAGTTGGTTAAAGAGGTGCACAGACTGGCACAATTGGGAGCTCCACTAGATGAATCTGGTGAAGGTAGAATATTTTTACATAATGATTCTACAACATCTCTTGTAGTAGAGTTAAAGAAAAAGCAAGACCAAGATCCCATCTTACTCCAATTGAAGGAAGATGTGCATAAGCAAAAAATGATGGCTTTCGTCAAAGGGGGAGATGGAGTACTAAGATACCAAAGTAGATTATGTGTTCTAGATGTTGATGGTATTTATGAAAGAATCATGGCAGACATAACTCTGGATATTCTATCTATCCAAGGTCTACCAAAATATACCGTGACTTGAGAGTGTTTTATTGGTGGAGTGGGATGAAGAGAGACATTGCAGACTTTAATTTTAAGTGCCCAAACCACCAACAAGCAAAAGTTGAGCACCAAATGCCATGTGGAGTAGCCTAGAATTTTGAAATTCTAGAATAGAAGTGGGAGATAATCAATATGAATTTCATCACAGGCTTACTAAGGTCTCATAGAAAACATGATTCAATCTGAGTGATTGTTGATAGGATGATTAAATCAGACCACTTTTTGGTGGTAAAGACTACTAATATGGTCGAGGACTATGCCTGATTATATATCTGAGAGATTGTTAAATTGCATAGAGTTCCTTTGTCCATCATATCCGATAGGGGAGCTCAATTCACTGCCCAATTCTTGAAGTTCTTTTAGAAAGGCCTAGGTTCAAAGGTGAACCTTGGTACTGCTTTCCACCCTCAAACCGATGGCCAAGCAGAACATATGATACAGACCTTGGAGTACATATTGAGAGCATATGTCATCTACTTCAAAGGCAACTGGGATGATCATTTACTCCTTATTGAGTTTTCCTACAAAAAAACGTCTATTCGAGCATCTAAATGGCTCCTTGTGAGGACCACTATGGGAGGAGATGTAGATCATCAATTGGATGGTTCGAAGTAGGTAAAGTAGGGTTGATTGGGACAGACTTGGTATACCAAGCTATGGAGAAGGTATCATCCAAGAGAGATTGAGAATAAAACAGAGTCATAAGAAGTCCTACACTAATGTTAGGAGAAGGGACTTGGAGTTTGAAGTGAATAATTGAGTACACTTGAAAGTGTCACCCATGAAGGGCGTAACAAGATTGGGGAATAAGGGAAAGTTGAGTCCTTGATACATTGTTCCTTACCAAATTGTGAAGATAGTGAGTAACATAGCTTATGAGTTGGAGCTACCATAAGAGCTAGCGACTATCAATTCCGTCTTTCACATCTCTATGCTTAAGAAGTGTTAGGGAGATCCATCTTGTGTTATGCCTGTTGAAAGCATTGAAGTGAAGGATAGTTCGAGTTATGAAGACATCCCAGTCAAAATTCTTGGTTGTCAAGTTTGCAAGTTGAGAAGTAAAAAGGTTGCATCTGTAAAGGTGTTGTGGAGAAGTCAATCCGTTGAAGAGGCCACCTGGGAAGTTGAAGTGGATAGGAATGCTAGATATACTCACCTATTCATGCCTCCCAATGATGAAATTGATGGTAATAATTCTTTCCTATTCTCTGAATTAGTTCCCCATTATTGAGATAAGTTCTTATCTCTGGGTTGATGCTCCTCTTGAGTCTACAAGTATTTGATTATGCAATGCCTTTAATAAGATGTGTCTAATGATGATGTTAGAACTAATCTTTAGATTCTGAATCTTGGGTTGATGTTGATTTATGGAGTATGATTATTCGAGTATCCGAGTATTTGAGTTCTTGATGGTGTTCGTGCCTGATAGGTCTCCTAGTTACTCATCATTCGAGGATGAATAATCCAAAGGGGGAGATATTGTGACATCCCACAACTCTATTCTTACATGTACCTCTATTTCAAGACTCATTCTTACATATGGGAAGTGGATTATGGTCATAAGAGACTTCTAGTACTTAGCCGAGTTCAAAACTTTCCTATCAATTGCATTTCTTTTATTAGATTATACAAGGGTCAATTTTAAATTACCATAACCTTTTAGCACACAAAGGATTAGGTGGCCTATGACCAACAAAATGAAATTTATTTGCCACACCACTGATTTCACCACATTTGGAGTTTGGAGTAAAAGGTTATGACCATTTTACTACGAACAACTAGAGTAGAGTGAAACTACAAACTAACTTATAGGTCGTGGTTTGAATGATGATCCGTTGGATTAACTTGTGAAAAAACTTCAAAAAGTCCAATTTTAAGCCATCGTATGCTTCTACAGGCTATGGTTTGGGCTCGTGAAATGGATCTAAAGATCCCTAAATATTCCCAAAAGTTTATGGATGGGTTCTACGGACCATGAAGGTTTCTACGGGTCGTAGATTGACTCATGGACGACTTTAATAACATTTTTAAGAAAAAGTTTATTTTGGTCTTTTTTAACTCTTTCAAAGCCTTAACTTGATATTTTATATACCTAAATAAGTCCCTAAACATATCTATTCAACTCGGTTATGCTAAAAGACATTCTTTAACTTAGAGCAAGGTTTCAAGTGGAGGAAAAGCTAGGGTTTCAAGAGAATCTTATGAGTTCTTCCAAGTTATTCTAAGACTCAAAACTTCCAGTTATGTATGACTAACTAGACATGGATTATGTTCTTTCCTGTGCCCCATGATTTGAATTGATGTAGTTGTGAACGAATTGAGTCTTCCATGAATATTACTTTTTCTTAAATCCTAATGTACTCATACATAATCTTGCATGAATTATAGTTTTTATGAATTCAACACTTGAAATAGATGATTCTTTTTTCTAATATGAACCTAGAATGAGCTCTTGTTATTTTATATATTGCACTTAAATGGATAGACATGAGTATGATTTGAGCATGACGAGTCAATAAAATTCAAAAATATTTTAACTCTACTTTTGGTTTCCTGAATAATATGAGTTAGATTGATGGATGATCGAGGGTCTTTATGAGTCATGAGCTAAATCATAAAAGAATGTTCCTGACCAAAGAGCTGATAGTTGATGTAATGAATTGAGTTGGCAAATATCCAATGAGACTAATTAAATAAGTTAACCATAGGGTTGGTGTCTTATGAGCTTGTTGAGCCTTGGGAATATGTATTGATCACCGAATTGAGTAAGAGTAAATTCAACTCAAACTCAATAACTATGTAGACACTATAGGGGAGGATTGAACTGTAAAATCAAATGTTTTCCTATTGTCACAAAAAGAGGACTTGATATTATATGATTGTGGATCCATTGATGGGATGTCCTTTACCTTGACAAAGTATTGGGTGGATGTGGCAATAACATCGCTTTGTTGTATTATCACGTGCTCACAGGTGATGGTTGTCGATTAGAGAAACTCCTATATAGGTCTTGATAATACTCTGAATGGATTGGATTAGTTGGTACATGAATGGTCATTGTCTAAATTGTATTCTTACTTCAGACTCTTGACATATTGATCGAGTTTCCTACTTTCATGATTTGAGTTATTTGAGTTGATGTTATTCTACCTTTACATGTTTCATTATGTCATTTTACATACTTGTACATTCCACGTACTAACATCATTGGGGCCTACATCATTTTATGATGCAGAGATAGGTACTAGCGGTCCTCAACAGACACCCTGTTGAGAACCTATTTGCACTCAGCTGATTGGTGAGGGCTCCCCTTCATTTGGAGGATATCATGTTTCTATTCTAGAATTGAGTTTAGACTTATTTTATTATATTTTGAGGTAGCCATGGAGTTGTTATTGGCACCATTTATTCAAATGATTTAGAGGCTTGATAAACTAGATTGACGAGTTGTGATTGGATTATGTTTTTGTCTAGTTTCTTTCATACTAGCCTTAGTTGATTGATACATTGTTTCTTGAATTCTTGATGTCTTCCGCTATTAGACGATGATTGAATGAACGTGATAAGGCCATGTGATTCGTTTAGGGGCTCGCAATAGTTTCTGAGTGTCGGCCACGCCAAAGATACCCTCCCGGGGCATGAAACTTTCACTTCTAGCTCATTGATTAGAGCTACAAGCCTGATGCCATTATACCGCATATTAATTATGTTCAACTAGAAAAGTGGAAGAGATTACACATCAACTTCGATAACCAAATACCAAAGGAGAAAAAAATAGATAGATTTCTTGAAGTTTTTTAGTGTCTCGAAGAACAGTACAAACATCTCAGTACTATTTCACAAGACTCTACTAGACTCGTTTTGGTTCAACGAGATCAACAAACTTAGGACTCTGATACCAATTTTATCACGATCCGACCTACCATGATAGGCACACTTGCTAACCCTCCGATGAAAGAACTACTACTACAACCCAGCTAAACATACTAATAAGAGACAAACATTCAAAGACATGAAAATATGTTTAAATAAAATTCAAGTACCGAGTTGCAATACACTCAAACAATCAAACAAAAACAAATGCAAAAATTAAAACAAATGCAAAAATTAACTCCTAAGAACCTGAAAATCATTATATAAAAACAGTACTATAGTCTAGAATAAGGGGATACAACCTCAAAAAAATAATATAACCAGAGTCTGAAAAGGTCTATGTTCAAAGAAAATGGACCGAAATCATTGATGAATCCGCAAAATCATAAAGAATTGGATCACCCTTGAATTTGACAAGCTAATGATCTCCTAGCTAAGGTCTGTTAGTAGCGACTTGAAGTTGCCCTACACTCAACAAAGAAAAGCAAGTGTAGTATCAGTACACATAACAATAGTGTACCGATAGGACCACGTGACCATTCCTGTAAATGAAATAAATGAAAGTTACCACAAATAATAAAATCACCCATATATAGAACATATTATCAAGTTACCATTTTATGATCAGTATACAGTTTCATAAGATTAATCTTAGATACAACAATCAAAGTTGGTCCTCTTATGGAACTCATATCCAAATTATTAATATACCAGCATGATATCTGTTTCCAATAATTAGTATATCAGTGTAACACTTACTTCAATATATAATGGCATGGTAACCATCCAATATGCACCAACATGATACTCGATAGCATATGTACCACTAATATGCATCGATGTGGTACTTGGACCAGCAATCACAATCACAACTACAATCATAATGAATAATTTAAACACTCGCACAATCAATAAAAATTTATTGTATGCAATTTGATCACATATAGTCATTTCATTAGGTTCCTTCTATCTTTTCCTATTCTCATACATTCAGGTACTATATACATAAAAATAAGCCATCACCTGCCTCAAAATCAAGCCTGGATGCTCTTAATGAATCTAACTTTTCACTTTTTGGAGTTTCTAAATTTATTCATGTTAAAAAATAATTAACGAATACAAAGAATCGATAATTATGACCTAATTTATTCGAATTATATCAAAATACTAATTCTTATCCAACTTCATGATCCTATCACCCAACTAGGACTTTTTCACCAATATTTTCAAGTCAAAAAACATCCCCTAGGATGATTATCATGGATTCTAAATTCTAAGTGTCAAATTATAAGATAGAGGAGTAATTAACTTATCTTTAGCATGAGAGTGAGCGTAAAACTGAAAGCAATAGCCCTAGGTTGTTCTTTTGCTCTTAAAAAAACAATGTTGTAGCAAAAACAATATTTTTGGGACTTTCCCTAATTTTTGCGACATCCTCTCATACCTTGACGTTCTAAAGTCACCCTTTCACTCCAAGATCAATTTTGAGAGTTCTACTCATCTGAATTTGATTCTGTAGAGTCATACAAGATATTTATCATCTCCGCTATCAAATCAAATGATCAAACTCATAAATCAAAATTCCAATTCATTGCCAGATTATCCCAACCCTCACTTGACTTGGATTTCATCTATGTCTGGCCTAGGCCTAAAATTTCCAAATTACTACTTAGAAGTTTTTTGGCCCAAATGTTTCCTCATTCATTTATCCATAACGATGGGAACATATCATTACATACCCCAAGTTCTAGAGTTTAAAAATAGTAAAAAATGGGATAAATCTCAAATTTAGAGATCTCATTAAAATTGTTAAGAATTTACTCTTTGCAAATGCAGAAAAGAAGTTCCACAATGCTCCACGAACGTGGAGAAGGGATATGACTATTCTTCGTTACCGTAGTCAAGACTCCATGAACATAAAGAAGAATGTCAATCGCCAGATATTAGAAACCACCAAAAAATAAAATTTTATTGAGTGGATCCTCATGATTTGTCCGAAACTCTGAGTATACAAACTAGATACCCTACTAAATTTGATGTTCTAGACATAATAAAACCACCGGAATATAAAATTCAAGGACTTTTTGACTCGAAACTCATTTTGTTGCAACTAAACTAGCTTAAGGCTTAAAATGACCAAATCACCCTTGAAACTTCCAAAAACTAAACTGAACTCTACCTAGGCTTAAAAATCGCCTTCTGAATCCAATAGAATTATTGAAAATTCATTTCAAGTATCCAAATTTTAAATGTTGATCAAAGTCAACTCTTGGCCTAAAATTACATAAAATTCCAACTTAGAAACTCAAATTTATGAAATAACTCTAATTATGAAATTGGCAGCTCTCATAGTCAAATTTCACATTCTAGAGTTGATGGAAATGATAAAATTCCATTTTGAGACTCATATTTTCAGTTGGTAACAAAACTCACTTTTGAAAAACTTAAAAGCCACCAAAACTTAGAAACTTTCAAATATCACAAATTTTCAATAAAACTCCTCAGGGTCATTGCACATTACTAACAATAACTTGAATCTTGAATTGAAATTTTAGATTTTTAATTGAAAGAACCATAGGAAATCAGGAATGAATTAGAGTGTGAGTTTTTCCAATTCAATCTCACCCAATTCTTCATCAAGTTGAGATGTGTGTATGAATTTGTATATAAATTTTGTATAAATTAGCAGTAAAATACTTTTTAGTACTGACATGTGTATACAATGTGTATGCAAATTGGTTTTATTTATTTAGTTTTTTATGCCACGTTACATACAAACATATTGTAGTGTGCGAATTGTTTATTCTCTCAACTTAACCTCAAAAAAAGACAGTTTTGGCTTCCAAGTTCTCTCCAACGTTTTCTTACCTTTCCAAGCA
>JAPFFP010055816.1:0-28641 GCA_026153255.1 Solanum medicagineum | reverse complement strand
ATTTTAAGGTCGTAATCTCCTTAACTCGATGCAAAACACGTATATCCTCGATCCCCTTAAGCGTTAGACGCACGTATGGCCCATTAACACAAGATTCAAGCACTTTTAAAATTTAGCGTCACTTGTCCTTTTCATATCATGTTTCCTTTGAATTGTACCAATATTGTAAGGTGTGGGGTGTTACATGGTGGTCATAGATGGGACGTAAAATTGAAATCTTTTTTTGGAATTTAAGTGAAGTCTATGAGCTTATTCTATGAATCATACTTCATTCTACGGATCGTAGATATCCCTCATAGATGAGATGCTAAGTCATAAAATTTTAACCTTAGATAGGTTGAAGGGTGTTTATGAGTCATGGATTGGGTTATATCTCATGGAAATAGTTTCTTAGATGAGGTTCATTGAGGTATAATTTTTAGAACTCTTTGGTCTAGGAACGATGTTTTATGGGCCATAGTTGCAATTATGGGTTGTGGTTTTGATTTTGTAGAACGAGGGTCACGATTGAACAATTGCAGGACTTTTTCTACGGATAAGCAAGATGGTTCATAAATCATTGTACGAGCCATAAAAATGATTTCATGATTGAGATTCTCAGAGCTCGAAAATTGGCTTGACTTCTACGAGAGGGATTCAATGGGTTGGGATTCCACCTATGGGTTGTAAACAGATTTCCATTCAAAAGCTTTTGAGATTTTATTTTGAGGCCTAATATTTACGAATAAGGTTGTACGGTCTGTAGGAGGAACCATGGACGGTAGATGACCCTCATAGTCACTAAACAACAATTTTTTCAAGGTTATTCTCGACATTATTGATATCTTTAATATTAAATTTATGTCATTTCTAAGTTATTCCTAAGTCTTATAACTGAATTTGTACTTCCAAAACTACCCATTCCCCCTCAATCACCGAAATTTTTAAATTTTGTTAAGTCTTCTCCTCCTAAGGAAAGATCAAGGTTAAGCTCTAGGGTCTTCCATTCTAGTCAATGATTCTACTTGAGCTATGTAGATATTCATTTAAGAATTTCTTTCATCCATAAAATTCAAAGAATTCTCATCTTTCTCAATGAATTTTCAATGTAAAAGTTTGGATTTTGATGATCTAGCTTTTGACTTCATGAATTAAGTTTTTATTCATTATTATTAATCCAATTATGCATGAATTGCCATAATATATATGAATTCAAAGTTTTTCGTTCAAATTCTTCTCAATTCCATCTAGTATTCGTAACATTCTTATGGGTTCTTCCAATTATGATTTTAATTTATATCATTCTTCATGATTATGCATGATTTTATCCAAATTACATGATTTAAAATTGATTATTTATGAACCTACACAAATTATCCTACTTTTCATTATGAACTATAGTCATGAATTAACAAGTCTTCTTCTTCTCGGTGCTTTCAACCAAGGCAAATTAGAGTTCTTCAAGATCCATGTAAGGGCTCGAACTTTGTAAGGCCTTAATGGTGCTTGAAAATTTGGTTCCGAAATTTTTTGACTAAAGTGACACCACAAAGGCACCTCCACTGGTAGTGTGACTCCTCACTGGCCGTGTAGAGGAGCCTTAAGGTGTCCCTTGCCTTGTGTTTAGGGTGCTTGGGCTCATGGTGGAGTTCAAGACTAAGGCACCCATCACTGAGCATACACGACTCATGTGACACTTCACTGGCAGTGTGGTGGCTCGTGAGAGGAGCCTTGGGCTTGAAAGTCACATTTTGGCAAAGACACTTCACATACGAACCCTTACATGGGTCGTGTGGTGGCCCGTAAGGGTGTTGACCTGAAAATTTTCTAAGTATGGAATCACCCGCTCGGAACTTAGTCAGTGAAGAATTTTTCTAAGTAAGTTCACACGAACAGCCATACGGTCCGTGCGACACCTCATGACCCGTATGCCTTCATTACGAGACCCCTGGCAACTTTTTAGAACTCATTTCATTAATGACTTTTTTGTAACTGTGGCTATTCTGAAGGGTCGTTTGTGACTTTTTAACCTATCCTAAACCTCTCAAAAGACCTATACTCTTCAATTCTCATTCAAATTCAATTCATACACTTAGAATATTCAAACTCTCACATCTAAAGACTCCTCTCAAGTAACCCACTCGGGATTAGCTTGGAGCTTAAGAAAGGGTCTTCTTCTTCAATCAATTTTCTTCTTGATTCTTCTTGTTACCTAAGGTAAGTGGGATTGATTCATGCTCCCTTTCAACTATGAAGATCCCAAACTCTTTTACTCTTTGATTTCATGAAGTCGAGATTACTTTGAATATGAGTCTTTTAGATTATTATTTATTCGATTCAATTGGATATGGGCTATGCTCAATTATCATTTGTAAAGTGATTTAAGACCTAATATGTTGAATTGCATGAATATTATGAAGATTTGAATATGCATTATCCCTTTGAAGTTTGATTTAAGCATGGGTAATATAAATTGTGATTTAAATGAGAATATACTTATGAGTTTACTTGAATTTCATATTATATTGTTAATTTAAGTTTGAATCTCTATTGTCCATGCTACTCTCATATCATTCATGGCATCTGCATACATAAGCATTGATTTTTATAAAGATTATGAAGTGGGTTAAGCCCAATTATATTAATGAATATGGTTTCCATGAAAAGTAAGATTATAACAAGAATGTGATATATAAATGTCTGTGATATGACTCTTTGAGCATATTCTGGGTGTTTACACCTCTTTGATATATGTGAATGAGGTAATTCTATGCATGAAGGTTTGATTTGAAGTATGATTTGGCTTTATGGCCAAGTATGAAAGATTATGATGAATATTTGACTTTTAACCCTAAGTATGCACTGAAATGATTTGAAGTGGATTATGCCTCTTTTGAAAGCATGTATGCGTATATATATTCTGGTGTGCTGATGACTTAGCACCGAGCGAACTTGTGGAGATGGAGGAGGGGGGTTATCTCCAAGGGTCCAATTCCCAAGTCTCATAACTATGTGCCATTATAGGTATTTGTTTATGGTAAACCTTACCGAAATGTGAGGCCCGTAAGCTATGGTTACAACTATGATATGGTGAATGAAAATTTTATTCAAAATGGGAGTCCTCGTAAGGAAGGTTACATCTCCAAATGGGAGGCCCGTAAGGAGAATATGGTCTACGTTTGGCAAACAGATCACCTCGTATTCAGTGTGGGGAAGATATCAGAATTCCAAGTAATAACTTGCTTGGTCTTATATGTCGGTTGAGGTCTCATCCCCTCTATGTTAAAGTATTATGGCATGGCATGCATCATGGATTTCATGGCATATTGATATATTACACTTCTTTGCTTATATACTTGTTTCTATATATATGTGCCATTGTCAACTAACATTGAATGCAGGTTGATTGAATTCATATACATTGCATGCCCGCATATTTAGTACATTCAAACGTACTAATGCACACTTTTTGCCTACATGATCTAACCATATAGGGACCGAAGACTATATTTATCCATCTTTTGACGGCTAGTTCGGATTGTGAAAGTTGTTATGGTGGGTCCTATCATCGAAGGACAAGCCATCATCCATCTAACTATATGTTGTTTCCACTTATATTATATTTACTTTGAGGATGAGCTCAGGACATATCTTGGCTCCCGTCCTATTCTATGCATTAGTGGCATCTTTGGACAATATGTGGACTCTTGTACGGATATATGTTATGTTTTGCTATTTGGAGATTATGGTTATGGATATTTATTAAATATTGATACATTGATGAATTGATTATGATGAGATGTGGAAATATGGAAAGTCCTAAGTCTCGTTCTATCCCCATAGCATGAGTCATACTTACCCACCCCTTAGTTCCTATGTGTTATGTGCTATATGAATCCATGCAAATTCTTATCCTTATGACATTCCCATAGCGTGAGTCATACTTTTTCGTCCCTTAGAACTATATGTTTACTACTTCGTTATGCGTTTCTGAACTAATGATGTGAATATGGATACTTTAAGGCTTGTTTGGGGACTCTCAAGTTTCCATTCGCGTCACTCCTAGACCCTAAGTCCGGGTCATGACAAGCTTGGTATCTCCCTAGGTTTATAAATGATCCTCAATGTCCAACATTCCACATCGATTAGAGTCCTCTTCGTGGGCGTGAAGTGCACCATGCCTATGTGTGGGAGGCAATGATAGCGTTCTAGGAATTGTATCACTTCTTCATGTCTTATTCATGCTATGGACCACGTATTAAGGCATCTTAACTCTGATGATGTCCTTACTACATTAAAGAAGATTCCTTCATGAAGAGCTCCTCTACAAAGGCAGGGCTCGATTAATGAGAATCAAGTTCTATTAGAGAGCCGATCACTCATGGTGAATTCTATACTACTATTTCCATGCTTGCCCAAGTGGTAACCATCTAGGCTAGACAAACTAATCTTTTTGCTCGTGCTTTCACTCCAGCTGCTAGAGTGAGAGATTTTACCCGGACGAATCCTCCAGAGTTTTATGGATCAAAAGTCGATGAGGATGCTCAAGACTTCATTGATGAACTCTCTAAAGTGTTGACTATTATGGGAGTGATGTCGCTCAAGTTACACCTCCTTTTTAGAGAATAATATGATTGTTATCAAGATATAAAACCTAACCAAGGTTAGGGTCGAACCCACAAAAAATATATAGACTCAAGACAAATTCACCAATAAGCAATTCAAGTACTTAACCAATTCAATTCCCCGGAAGGAGGGGGGATGCAATAATTAATAGGAAAGTAAACTAAACTAACCATAACAAAAGACAATCAATAATAGAGAGCAACTAGGGTATCGTTTTCGTCATGATTCTCCAACTTAGTATAACCAGATAACCCAATTCTTATCTAGTGTATAACATGTAGGATGGTAATTTTAGTTCACCAAGTCCTTTGGTCAAAGGTGAGAGACAACTTTCACTATGCGATTTGGCCCATCCCCTTAGTGTGCAATACTAACCATTACCTATGAGTCCCAGTACAACCTCCCCTTGGCCCAGTTCGGTTGATTAGATGAGAACATATCAATCAAATCCTATAAATCAATCTTTTTTTCTATTCATTACTACCTTGATCCAGTCAATAATACTAGGCAGGTTCTAATGTTGGCCACCATTAGAAAACATTCAAAACAAAGAGAATTGATTAATACATGCATGCATATACCCATTCCAAGAATTGTAAATTACCCGAGTTTACTTAGTTAGTTCTTCATGGTTCCCACAACCCTAATTATGGATTTAGCTATTCATGCTATTTGTAGATGAAGAAACTAATAATTGAGAAGACATAATTTAACACTTACACAATTGAATTAAGATCAAGCAAACCCAAGAAGAATGAGAATCACAAGCTTCAAGATCAAATTTACCCACAAGTGCTTTCTTATGATCATCTCTCCCAAGTAAATAGTTCTCCAAGTACATACCTTAAAAGTACTGAATAATAACGTTTTCCTCTGAATAATAACATAAAGTACTATTTATAATAATTATAATTAAGTTTTAAATATATTAGAAAAACTGGTTGGCAAACTCCACGAAAGCTCTCTACGACACGTAGTCGGGGTCTCGCAACCAGCTCCTGGGATTTTAGACTTCTCTTCTACGACATCACTTTACGATTCGTAAAGTGATTTACGATTAGTACGACATGTTTGTAGGATTCAACTTCATCAAAATTTTCCTTCACTGGAAATCTTTACGAAACCAATCAATACGAACCGTAGAATGTTCTCTAACTCGTATGCATGTCTCATTGAGCAGATCTTCAAAAATCATCCCTCACTGGAATTCGTCACAATACATCCTCTACAACTCGTAAAATGCTCTACGGTCCATAGAGGGTCTCGTAAATCATCAAAAACCAGCAATCTTCTGCAATGTTGTCCTAAATCATGGTCAACCTGTATTTCTACAAATCTAAAGACAAAAACACATAAAACTCACAAATATCGCATTGATAACACACAAAATCCTAAGTTTTAGCATCAAAAGTATTGTATTTTGACATCACATCAATACCCTCAACTTAAAATTGTTGCTTGTCCTCAAGCGAAGACTCTATCTACATAGACAATACAGTAACACACAGAACTCAACTCATTGGCATATATCATATACATCTCAAACTCACATACCCACACCAGCTTTTCAAAACAAGACTAGATAACTATTTAACAAACCAATACAAATTGGTGCATGTGACTACACAAATATGGCAAGCAAGGGGCTATCAATAGTCTACAATCACTGAACAAGTCAAATGCTAACAATGCAATGCAAGTGCCCTCACAGAATGAAGTCCCATATTTGACACTCAATGATGATTTCATGTTTAACCTTGGGACTATGCAAAATCACTCACTCTCACAAAAGATATTCATGCACAATGACTAATACCATAGGCTTGCCCCAATACTCATGACTCAGACCTTCAACTAACTGGACTAGGATCACTTTAGGACTTTGTAGGCTTGTAACGTAGGCTCACGGGGCTTTGGTATAATATTTTAGGAAAATAGTCACTAATGCCCCTCCTTGAAATTGTGTTTTTCTACATTCCACAAACTCTGTTATTTTCATCTTATTCTCCTTTTTTCTTTATTCAAGCTTTTTTCAGGTGCTTTCTTCTCATTTTTCAGCTTTTTTTTTTTTTTGCTTTTATGTTTCTTTTTGATTTTTAACTCAATCTAAGGCATCTTGTATTTTTCTTGCACCCGATACATGATTTTTCTTCTTTTCTCTTAATTCCTAACTCTTCCCCTTATTTTGTGCTTTTACCCTTACACTATCCACCCTCAACTTGGGCTTTTTGCCTCAGTCAACATTCACAATGCTCAAGGAAGGACCAGGGCCAAATTCAGGATTTTTCATTATATAAGGTTATATTAATTAGGTGTTTAGAAAGAATTGGTACATGTAAGGGTCAAATATTTAGAACAAGGGATATATCATCATTTGATTGGTTATTTTTAGGCTAAAGTGAACTATTTCAGAACAAAGGCCTAAGATCCTTTCCTAATATATTCAATCTACAATCTAACTTAGAGTAACAGGGCAGCATCTGAATTAGCACAAAATACATGAATCTAGCAAAATAAGCTCACATTCTCATGGCATTGCATACCTTATCAACAAAAGGCTCACGGATTATGCTTTCTATCTCAATTGACCCTCAATTATCAAAATAAATATTATCAAACACCTAAATATGTATGGTTACTATCTAACTGCTAATCAAAAATTTTTGGTAGGTATCATTTTTCAAACAAAACACAAAAAACCTGTTATATGCCAAAAGTATTAGTACTATACGCTATAAATATTATCTAAACATCCTAAACGTGCTGATTCAACAAAAAATAAATATCCACGAGGAAAAAGAACACAGGCAAGAAAACCTAGGGATAAAAAATTGGGGTAGTATTGGACCATAAGCTACTCAGACTTCACTGAGGTCCATAACTACCCATACCCCATGAAAAAGATGTGCATTGTCCCTAATGCATAAAATCAAGCAAAATAAACACATAAAAGGGGTCAAAAACATACTTGGGAACCCAAGCATCGGTCTGTGGATGAGTCTGGCCACTCTCCACCTACGGGGTAGTCTACTCAGTGGTAGTACTCTGTCCTATCCGGAGGGGCCAATACCCCTCAACTGATCCTCCTCTCGAGCTCATCTGATCTCCTCCTCACGCCTCGACTCTCTTAATACACGCTCGAGATCCTTCTCCTTTGACCTCCTTGCATGTACCTCATCCGTGCAAGGTCTCTTCTGTCGGGAAGAATGGGTAGGCTCGTCGGGAGCAAATAAATTAAGCACCGAAACAAGAGATATCATCTCTGGTAATATGTCTGGTGTCGCTAGTGATGCTGTTAAGTCATCCTTGAGCTGCTGGATCTCTGACTACATGGCTGACAAATTTGAAGGTCAGGCCTCGACCAATCTCTTTTGTACCCGCTCCTCAAAGGCATTGAAGCGGGCATCCATGACAAAAACACAGTCCTGAATAGCAACGACCATGAATGCCTACATTTGACCCTCCAAGTCCGAAATAGCTTGCCAGACCCAAGGCCTAATCTGCTCAAAAAGCTGAGTCAATTGCGCCCTAACATATGCTAACCTATGCGCCATGGCCTGTGTAGAAATGACGGACACAGAGATTATGCCCGTAGTAGTAGCCTATGAAGTATTGGCCTCTGGGGCTGGAGCGTCAATAATGGGCCCTTTCTCCACATTTACACCATGTTGTAGGGGCCTCTCTTCAGTAGTAGCAGTAACAGTGGTGGTGTCAATCTCTGAACCCTCAAGCGGTGGCGCTGGGGCAAACATCTCTAGCATAGGTGGGGGTTGTACTCGCTAAAGTGCCACCGATTCTCATCAGCCTTGGTTAAACTGGGCTCCAAAGTGTACTGGGTCTCAACTAACCAGTCCAGCTAGTGTAAAATCTCCACCCTAGGCTCTAAGCAGAGCCTACAGATTAAACACGGGAAAGGGCTGGAGGTGGCCCTCTTCAGTACAGCCTCATGTATCTGCTCGGTGATGAGGCGGGCCAAATCAATGTCATAGCCAGCTAAGATGTTGTAACCAAAATTGTACACTCTAGTGTAAGAGTATTGTCTGCAAGTGTCAATCGGATGCAGGAATGAACAATAGCCCACTAAAATTTGGCGAGGAAGCTGAGCGAAGCCTTAACAATAGGCTCGCTGTGGGTGGTGACCCAAGTAGGTTCCGGAGCCTGCTCTGCAATACACCAGTCCACCCATCTCAGTAATATGGCTCGATGCTCAGGATCCTTCATGATTAATGGGTTCGTGCCTTGCCCCAACTTGTGATCGAACTCCGCTGTGGATTTGGAGGCACGGTACTCAAGACTAAAATACATACCATGGATAGTCTCCTTTGTTATATCTACCCGTCGACCACTCACCCGTGTTCTTATTAGTCGGGGCTGAGTGAGGGTTTTCTTCCCCTTGGGAAGAGAACGCTAGATGCTGGCTACGTAGGATGCGTAGAACTCCCTCACCATAATCGGGGAGTATAGTCCAAGTGACTCTGTTAGCCACTGAAGTCCATAGCGGATCATCGTGTCTTGGAGACCGATAACATAACTAAATCCGTCAGCTATCACTCTAGGCTCCTCATATAGAATAGGTTGTCTTGCCCCACTCCTTTGGTTGCATTCCCTCTCTATAGATCTCACCCATGGCCTCGATGCACCACCGGTTAGCAGGGGCATCTGGTGTAGAAGAAGATGATGGTACGATGGAGGACTCTTCCTTTGATCTATCCTCAGAGCCCTCCTTAGAACTGGACTCATCTCGATGGAGTCATCTATGACATGCTTCTATCGTTACTGCCTCCCTCTTCAGATTGGGAAGGACTAGCAACCTGAGCCTGAGTACGCCCAGCTCTGGTGGCTGCTCTGGTCTATGGTACAGAAGCCTTAGGGTCCGGCTGGGCATCAAGTATATCTAATGAGGCACTCAACAGAGAGGAATGCTCCCCACCAAAATGCTCATCATCTGAAGGCTCATCCCTAAGCTACCTCATCATAACTTTGATCTTGGAGTGTTTACCCTTTCGGGCCATAGTAACTCAAATATTAACACATACACACCATGCTTAGCCCGCAAATCAAGAATTGAAATGCAAAAATTCATCTGAGTACAGTTATAGAAGGGATTTACGAAAGCACCTTTACTAGTCGTAATGGGCACTACGAGTCGTGGAGTGCTCTCATGGACCAGAAGTTCAGAATAATTTTTGTCACTGGAAAAGTCTACGAGACCAGGTACGACTCATAAAGTGGCTTACGAGTCGTAATCTAGGGCTGTATAGAACTCCAGTGAAAAATTAGATTTAGGCAGGGGTCTACAAGACCTGTTTATGAGTTGTAAAGTGATCTATAACTCGTAGAAGGTCTCGTCTGATGAAAACTCAGAAACATCAAGTTTCTGAAATTCTACACGCGGGGAAATTATGACTTGTAGATTGCTCTACAAGTCGTACAAGACACCCGTGGACCAAAAATCTCAGTTATGTCAGTTTCTAAGTCCATCACGCGAACCCCAAAAGACATTTTCAACCAACTACGTATCAGAATCGAAGCAAGAATACAAGCACCAACATAGTTTCAATCATACAACCCAATCTCCTAACATGTTTGAGACATACACACCCTGTTGAAATGATTAAGCATCAATTATCCTATCATTCGGACTATTCCTAATTCATTCAATCTATTATGTGCCTATGTCATCAACCATCAATTCACAATCATGAATCATTCAATTACACATGGTGGATGATACAATAGGCAAAAACAAGTAGCTTTCATACAAGGGCAACCCAATTTCACATAACACAATTCAAATTCATACAATGATTTGATGTTTAAACACCATACCAATCATAATCATCAACTCAATCAATTAAACAAGGCAAATTAACGGTTTAAAATTAAATAAAAAACTTAGAAAGAATAGAGACTAACTTGAAGAAAAGAGAGAAGATGAATGATCAAGAAACCCTAGGTTGCCGGAATTCTCGACGGAAAATAGGTCACAGTGGTCGAAAATTGATCAGCAAAACAAGGGTGGGGATCGGTTAGGTGATTTTAGTCATTTAAGGTCATATGTGAGGTCAAACTAATTTGACCCTACTTTTTATACTTTTACCGAGTCATCTGAAAAATTTACTGGGTCTAGGTCTACGAAACCCCAGTTACGAGTCGTAGATGGTTATACGGCTCGTAAGTTATGGTTTCCTGTTGCCTGGAAATCTATACGAGATGGGGTATGAGTTGTAGATTGCTTTAAGACTTGTAGACCAGTTGTAGAGACTGAACCTGATGCTCTTGTCAGCCAACTTTACTGACTTAGTCCTGTACCTGCATACCTTTCATAAAATACACTGTTACCCTATATTCAACCAACCCATTGTCCAAACTTACAAATAAAACACAAGACAATAACTACCTATGAATCCAAAAAGTCAAAAAAAAACCTATAACTATGCTATTACATCAAAAACCTTGGGTTGCCTCCCAAATAGCGACTGATTTATTGTTGCGGTACGACTTAGGTAAATTGGTTACTCAAACTTCATCAATTGCCCAAACTTCACTCTTGAGCTTATCTGGATGCTTCATGGACTGAAAATTGTCGAAGAAAACTTCTTCGTCAGTCAATCTAAACCTGAGTTGACCAGCTTCCATATCCACTAGAGCTCGTCTAGAGGTTAGGAATGGTCTTCCCAAGATGATTGGGATTTCGAACTCAACCTCGCAATCTAGAATAACAAAGTTTGCAGGGAATATAAATTTCTCCACTTTAACAAACACATCATAAAATATCCCCATAGACTTCTTCACTGTTTGATCCACCATTAAAAACTGCATGCTAATAGAAGTAGGGGCTCCCAATCCAAGCTTCTTGTAGACTGCAAGGGGCATCAGATTGATACTGACACCTAAATCACATAGTGCTCTTGCAAACTCCACATCACCTATAGTGCAAGGTATGGTAAAAGCACTTGGATCTTCACACTTTTGAGCTAAGGACTTCATAATGACGACACTACAATGTTGAAGCTCTTGAAAAAGCTGCTGATTCACAGTGCGCTTCTTGGTGATCAAGTTCTTTATATACTTTGCATAGCTCGGCATTTTCTCATAAGCCTCAATAAGAGGGATATTGATAGATAGTTGCTTGAGTATGGAGAGAAAGTACTTGAACTTGCCTTCTTCCTCTCTCTTTTTGATTCTTTGAGGGAACGAATGAGGGGGCCTAGGGACGGGCTTAAACTTCTGTGGTGCTTCAGCTGCTTTACTTACTGCATACTTGCCAGGATCATCTCCTTCATCTGCATCCTTAGCCGCAACCATCTCTTCATGAATATCTTCCTCATCAACTGGCATAAGAGGATCAATAGAGCTCTTGCCACCCATAGTAGTAACCGCCATATATTGCCCCTCATTCTTAGGATTTTGCACTGTGATGCTAGGCAATTTACCCTTCTGGCATTGATTCAACTGAGTTGACACTTGACCAAACTATTTCTCAAGCTATTTAATAGCCACATAATGAGACTCTATTTTTTGATTTATGCTTGAAATATCTGATTTCATGCCCCTTAGAGTCTCATCTTGTGTCTCAGCCTTCTTCAACAGGTGATCAAATATCTCCTTAATTCTGGAATTGCCTGCACCCACGTCACGATTATGTGGCGGCATATAAGGACCATTTCTGAAGCCTTCTCTGGAACTCCAATCTGCATCTGGACCCATGTTCCTATCATAGTAACCACCCGGGTTGTCTCTAAAATCTCCATCTCTACCATAGTTCCAACATTGGCTTCCTTGATCTTGGTGCCAATAGTCCTAATTAGACCTTTGACATTGGTCTGGAAACCCCCCATCTGTTCATTCACATAATATGCGTCCTCCTCATAGTACTGTTCCTCATACATGGGTGCACGTGGAGGTTGGTGAACCACTACATTCACTCTAACTTGGTTCTGCTTGATCACCACATCCATGCTTGTGCGAAGCTGAGCAAGTTGTTGCATAATCTCTTCATTTAATTTTGGCTTGATCTAAACCCACACTGACAGTACATGAACTCTTCATAGAAGCTCTATTCCAATGTCCCATGCATGATTCATCTTAACCACTTTCTCCATATGCTCAACAATCATTGCAAATGGTTGATCTAGAAATATGGTCCCCATGATAGTGTCAGCACAAGCCTGACTGTTCTCATCAAGGGAATGGTAGAAGATCTCCACCAAGGCATCATCAACTATCTTGTGATTAGAGATGCTCCTCAGACATTTATTAAATCGCTCCCAAGTAGTGCTTATTGAATTACCAGGAAGTTGCTCAAAGTTGTTGATCTGATTTTTCAGCTTGAACTTCTTCAATCTAGAGAAGTACCTCTCCAAAAAGGCCTTCTGCAAATCTACCCAACTAGTGATTAAACTCTGCGGGAACTAGGATAGCCATAATGCAGCATTGCCCGTGAGAGACAATGGGAAGAAACAAGGTCCCACTACATCCATAGACATACTCTGTGTCCCCATCATACTCTTACAGACAAATACAACATTGTGCAAGTGGTTATATGGATCATATGATGGTAAGCCTGCAAATAAAATAGCCCATGGTTCTGCAGCATCTAAAGTAACCTAATAGAGACTGTGAATTTCGTGTCTGCCGATAGTGGTGGAAACATAATAGCTCCTATCACATCCATAGCCATAGAGTTCAACATGTATTGATTCCACTGGTAAGTATTGGCATTGAACTCCCGAGGCTGTAGAATGTCCTCAAAAGGAGATGAGTTTATATTCCTATCATCATCATATTATTACCTCGATTCAAAGTTGTATTGGCCGCATTGTTTGCATTTTCTAGGGCTATTCTTCTTGCAGATAGAGTTAAGGGATTGCCTTGACTTCGAGTGTTGGGCATACACTACTTGTATACCCTGCAAAGAAACAAAAATAAAAACAAAAGTAAAATAAAGGGAACTAAGGATTAACACTCAAATCACTTAATGAATCAACCTAAGTCTAGCCGTATTCCTCGGCAACGACGCCAAAAATCTTGATATAGCTGAAGTTACACCTTCTTTTTAGAGGATAAAGCGGTCATTGTCAAGATATAAAACCTTACCAAGGTTAGGGTCGACCCTACAGGGAATATGTAGACTTAAGACAAATTTACCTATAAGTAATTCAAGTAGTTAACCAACTCAATTCCCCAAAGGGAAAGGAAGGGTTTGCAATAATTAATAAGAAAGTAAACTAAACTAACTATCATGAGAGACAATCAATAATAGAGAGCAACTAGGGTATCGTGTTCCTCATGATTACCCAACTTAGTATCACCGGATAACCCAATTCTTGTCTAGTGTATAACATGCAGGATAGTAATTTAAGTTCACCAAGCCTTTTGGTCAAAGGTGAGAGGTGAATTTTACCATGTGACTTGGCCCATCTCTATAGTGTGCAATACTAACCATTACCTATAAGTCCCAGTACAATCTCCCCTTGGCCCAGTTTGGTTGATTAGACGAGAATACATCAATCGAATCCTGTTAATCAATCTCTTTTCCTATTCATTACTATCTTAGTAAAGTTAGTAACACTAAGCATGCTGTAATGTTGGCCACCATTAGAAAATATGCAAAACAAAGAGAATTGATCCGTACATGCATATACCCATTCCAAGAATTATAAATTACCCGAGTTTACTTAGTTAGTTCTTCATGGTTCTCACAACCCTAGTTGTGGATTTAGCTATTCATGCTATGTTTAGATGAAGAAATTATGAATTGAGAAGACGTAATTAAATACTTACGCAATTGAATTAAGATCAAGCAAACCCAAGAAGAATGAGAATCACAAGCTTCAAGATCAAATTTATCCACAAGTGTTTTCTCACAATCTTCTCTCCTAAGTATTGAGTTCTCCAAGTACAAACCCTAAAAGTGCTGAATAATGACGTCCTCCTTTGAAAAATAACCTAAAATACTATTTATAGTAATTACAATTAAGTCCTAAATAAATTAGAAAAGTTGGTCGGCAAACTCCGTGAAAGCTCTCTATGACACTTAGTGTCTTCTACGACTCATAGCATGGTCTGGTAATCAGCTCCTAGGATTTTAGACTTCTCTTCTACGACACCACTTTACGATTCGTAAAGTGATTTACGACTCGTACTACATATTCATAGGCTTAAACTTCATCAAATTGTCCTTCATTGGAAATCTTTATGAAATCCCTCAATACGATTCATAGAATGTTGTACGACTCGTATGCATATCTCATTGAGTTGATCTTCAGAAATCATCCCTCAATGAAATTTGTCACGAAACTTCCTCTACGACTCGTAGAATGCTATACGATCCATAGAGGGTCTTGTAAATCATCAAAAACTAGAAATCTTCTGTAGTTTTGATCTAAATCATGGCCAACCTGTATTCTTGCAAATTTAAACACAAAAACACATAAAACCCACAAATATTGCACTGAGAGCACACAAAATCCTAAGTTTTAAGCATTAAAAGTATTGTATTTTGACAGCACATTAGGGAGTGACTTCAAAGGAGAAAACTAAGCTAGTTATATATCAGTTGAAAGATGTGGCTCAAGTGTGGTACACCCAATGGTTGATAGAGAGGGTTTGTGGTGATGGGGTTAACTAGGAAGAGTTCAAATTTACTTTTCTGGATTGTTTCTTCCCTTTTGATCTTAGGGAAGCTAAAATGACAAAATTTATCAACCTCGAGCACGGTGGAATGAGCGTGAGGGAATATGCCCTCAAGTTCACAAAGCTCTCCAAGTATGCTCCTATGCTAATGGCTGACCCCCGTGCAAGAATGCATAAGTTTATTTCTGGGATCTCTGATTTGGTTGTGAAAGAATATCATACGGCTATATCTATTCAGGATATGGACATCTCCAGGTCTCGTGACATATGCTAAACAGATTGAAGGGGAAAAGCTCAAGGAGAATAGGGTGAAAGATTATAAGAGGGCCCGTTATGATGATGGATTCTCTAACTCCAAGGGTCGTGGTGGTTATGGTCACTTCTAACAGGGACAAGGTTCTAATGCAAGGGATGTCGATTCTAGAATGCCTTCTTCCAAGGCACAAGTTGGAGTTGGCCAATGTCTCCTCTGTGTACTACTTGTGGGAAGAATCACTCGGGTACGTGTTTTTGGAGCTTAGGTGCTTGTTTTGGGTGTGGTGATAAGAACCACAAAATTGTTGATTGTCCTAAAGCTTCCAAGAAGGGTCAGGGTGGCCCAAGGTGATCAAGGCCAGCAAAGATCTCCACAAGGTGATTGCCCCAGAAATAACAAGTTCTATGTTTTGCATGCCGTCAGGAAGTGGAGGAGACTCCGGATATTGTGACTGATATGTTAAAAGTCTTTGATCTTGATGCTTATGCTTTACTTGATCCAGGTGAAAATTTATCTTTTGTGACTCTTCTTTTTGGTTGTTAAGTTTGGATTGAATCCTGAAATTCTAAGGGGGGGCCCTTTTTGGTTTATACTCCCGTGGGTGAGTCAATTGTTGCCTAAAGAGTCTATTGGGATCATCCTGTATCTGTTTTGCATAAAGTACTTTTGTGTGATCTTGTGGAACTTGAGATATTTGATTTTGATATTATTCTCGGGATGGATTATTTGCATGCTTCATATGCCTCTATAAATTGTAGAACCCAGAAAGTCAAATTCCAATTTTCAGATGAACTTGTTATTGAATGGAAGGATAGTGACTCCACTACTAAATGATTTATTTCCAATCTCAAGGCCCAAAAGATGATTTCTAAGGGGTGCATTTATCATATTGTAAGGGTTAAAGATATGGAGTCTGAGTCACCTACTCTTGAATCTGTTCCGATGGTTAATGAGTTTTCGAATGTGTTTCCCGAAGATTTACCTGGTATTCCTCCCGAAAGGGAAGTAGACTTTGGCATAGATCCCCTCCTGGATACTCAACCTATGCTATTCTTTCTTACCGTATGACGCCGGCTGAATTGAAAGAGTTGAAAGATCAATTGAAGGACTTGTTGGAGAAAGGCTTCATTAGACCAAGTATATCACCATGGGGTGCTCCGGTATTATTGGTAAGAAAGAAAGATGGGTTTGTTCGGATGTTCATTGATTATAAGCAATTGAATAAGGTCACCATCAATAATAAGTACCCATTTCCAAGGATCAATGACTTGTTTGATCAACTTCAAGGAGCCACCCATTTTTCAAAGATTGACCTCCATTTCGGTTATCATCAATTGAAGGTTAAGGAGTGTGACGTTCCCAAAACAGCTTTCTGAACTAGATATAGGTACTTTGAATTTGTGACGATGTCGTTTGGCTTGACTAATGCTCTGGCGGTGTTTATGGATCATATGAACCGAGTGTTCAAGCCATTTCTTGATAGTTTTGTGGTTGTCTTCATCGATGATATCCTTATTTATTCCCAAAGTGAGTGGAAGCGTATGGATCATTTGAGCTGGTTCTTCAGACATTAAGGGAAGCAAACTGTATGCTAAGTTCAGCAAATGTGAGTTTTAATTGGGTGAACTAGCTTTTCTTGGACATGTGGTATCTGGTGATGATATTAAGATTGATCTAAAGAAGACAAGATCGTGAACAATTGTCCTAGACCATAGACTCATTTAGATATTTAAAGTTTTCTTGGGTTGACCGGTTAATATAGGAGATTTGTTGAAGGTTTCTCATCCATTGCATCTACATTAGCTAAGTTGACTCAAAAGAAGGTCAAGTTTGTATGGTCAGATGAATGTGAAAAGAGTTTTTAGACTTTGAAAGATTGGCTTATATCGGCTCCTATTTTGTCTCTATCGGATGGCTTAAATGGGTTTGTAGTTTATTGTGATGCTTCTCGGTTTGGGTTGGGTTGTGTTCGTATGCAACATGGCAAAGTGATAGCTTATGCATCAAGGCAATTGAAGGTGCATGAATGAAATTACCCAACTCATGATCTTGAGTTAGCGGTTGTGGTGTTTGCTTTGAAGATTGGAGACATTATTTGTACGGAGTTCATCTTGATGTCTTCACCAATCACAAGAGTTTGCAATATGTGTTCACCTAAAAGGATCTTAACTTGAGGCAAAGAAGGTGGTTGAAACTCCTTAGGGATTATGGCATGAGTGTTCAATATCATCCCGACAAGGCAAATATTTTATCCGACACTCTTAGTAGACTATCTATGGTGAGTATGAATCATGTTGATGAAGGGAAGAAGGAGTTGGTAAAAGATGTTCACCATTTGGTTAGGTTGGATGTTAGATTAGCGACTCTAATGATGGTCGTATTCATGTTCAGAATAGGGATGAATCTTCTGTGGTGGTTGATGTTAAGGTTAAACAAGATTTAGACCCGTCATTAGTTGAGTTAAAGGAATTGGTTGCCGAAAAGAAGATAGAGGTTTTATCCAAGGGGAAGATGGTGTACTTCGATATCAAGATCGGTTGTGTGTTCTGGGTGTTAATGGTCTTAGGGAGGTGATCATAAGTTAAGCCCATAACTCTTATTATTCTATTCATACGGGATCCACAAAATGGATCGAAATTTGAGAGAGGTGTATTGGTGACATGGTATGAAGAAAGATATAGCCAAGTTTGTATCTCAATATCCTAATTGTCAACAAGTGAAGGTAGAACATCACAGGCCTGGTGGTTTGACTCAAGATATTGAGATTCCTACTCGGAAGTGGGAATATGTAGACATGGATTTTGTGGTTGGTTTGCCCCGAACTCGAAAGCAATTTGATTCAATTTGGGTTATTTTGGATAGGATGACTAAATCGACTCATTTTCTACCCGTCCAGACTACCTTCAATGCCGAAGATTATGCAAGGTTGCATATCTAAGAGTTGGTGAGGTTGCATGGTGTGCCTAGGTCTATCATATCAGATCTTGGTACATAATTCACTTTACACTTTTGGAGATCATTCCAAAGAGGAATTGGCATCACGGTGAAGTTAAATACTACTTTCCATCGTCAAATCGATGGACAAGCTGAAAAGATAATTCAAGCTTTGGAGGACATGTTGAGGGCCTGTGTGATGGAATTCAAGGGTGATTGGGATGATCATCTACCACGTATCGAGTTTACTTACAACAATAGCTTTCATGCTAGTATATGGTACTGTTTCTGGCTTTGTATGGTAGGAGATGTAGGTTCCCAGTAGGATGGCTTGAATTAGATGAGATGGAATTTGATTGGCCCAGATTTAGTGTTGGAGTCCATGGAGAAGGTGAAGTTGATTATGGAGAGATTGAAAACAGCTCAAAGTCGCCAAAAGTCTTATTCGAATGTTAGAAAGAGGGATCTTGAGTTTCTTGTTGGTGATTGGGTGTATGTGAAGGCTTTACCCATGAAAGGTGCAATGCATTTTGGTAAGAAGGGAAAATTAAGTCTCTTGTATATAGGTCCTTATGAGATTGTTGAGCGGATTGGAAATGTGGCTTATAGATTGGATTTGCCTCCGGGTTTGAGTTCTATTCACCCTGTCTTCAATATGTCTATGTTGAGGAAATTGATTGGTGATCCTAGTTCAATTATGCCTTTCGAAGTTGTTGAGGTTGAGGAAAACTTGTCTTATGATAAAGTCCCGATTGACATCTTGGATAGGAAAGTGAAGTGGCTTCGCAACAAGGATATGACTTCAGTTAAAATGTTTTGGATAAATCAACATGTGGAGAGTGCTACATGAGAGGAAGAGTTGGATATGATGAAGCGATATCCCTATCTTTTCCAATCTATTCAAGCATGAGGTATTAGGTTCTTCGTATTCTAAATGGTTCTAATTCTTTCACTCTTGTGTTTCATGACATGACATGTATACATATGTATGAAATTAATTTAAATGATGTTTTAGAATGAATTTGATGATTTCATGGTTTTAAATGTTGAATTATGCATTGTAACTTCATGTTGAGATACTTCACATTCAAATCAAGCTCTTCAAGCCATGTTCTAGATCAGTCGACGACGAATGTTCCCAAAGAGGAGATGATGTAAGGACACGGGCTTCGGAAGGCCTTAACAATTCTCTTATTCTGACCTTATTCGGAAGGCACTAACAATGCTCTTAACAATGGCCTAGAATCTCCCCATCGGTCCTTACAAGACCCCATATTGTTAGCCCATCTTATTCTGCTCTCTATCTTTGCGGGTATCCCGAATCCAATGAGAAAGGTCCTTTGTAGTCTGAGCAATAGCCTGCATATGGAAAATATCTACACCATCTTATAAATATACTATCCTGCGTCTATAATCAAATCATCCCTCAAACCATCCACATAGTGATGAACTCTGACTTTCATAGTACGTATAATATCTGGTGTATACCAAGCCGAAGAATTGAACCTAAGGCTACACTCCCTATGCTCATATCCCCTTGCTTCAACTGATAAACCGGTCAAGATGGGCCCCTTGAACCACCTGTGGATAGTAATAGGCTAGAAGTGCCTAAGAGAAATCCTCTCAATCTTCTGGCGCGGCATCAGGCCCTCTATATTTCTTCCATGCCTCGTACCATAAAATAGCGACATCACATAGTTGAAAAGAAGCCAACTACATTGCCTCAGTGATGGAGGCATGCATCAACCTCAATACTCTATACATATGATCTATAAAGTCCTAGGGGATCCTTACTAGGACTGGGTTCTGTAAATACTTGAGGAGCCAAGTAAAGAGACTCTTATACCTTTGAGTTTTTTATTTGATCCCTTGTGGCATCTTCTCTCACCTCTAGTTGTCTCTCGTGAATAGAAACCATCCTAGTTTGTAGCTGAACAACCTCTTTCAACTCATGCTCCCCAATCTCTAGTAGGGCTAGGGGTACTAGATCTCCTTGGGACCAAATAGGTTCCAGTGAATTTGGTACTGTGGGCACCAGAGACTCCCTATGTGCCTCAACGAGAATATATCCGCCTAACCAGGTTGGTACCTTCGCTCAGATCCATACCTATCTCATGTTGTGCCATCTCCTGAGCGAAGGCAGCCCATTAAATAAAAATAACATAGCACAATTTAGATTTCAGATGTTCCTATAGCTTCGCTCTATAGGACAATCTATTAAGTGAACTAAATATAACCATCCCTAAATTCCCCATAGCCTTCTGATTATAAGTGTGGTGCACAACATACCCATAAGCAACACTCTGCTAGACATAGCATCGTGGACTCCCTAGGATACCGCCTGCTCTAATATCATGTTTGTCACGCCCTAAAAAGAGGAGAGGGGTAACAGGCACTCGATACGATTATTGGCCGAGTAAGCCATTGAAAATGCTAGTTAACTAAGCTACAGGCCAAAAGATTAGGCAGCATAACATTTAAAAAAACTAAGCCTAAACCGTTTAGGTCTTGACTTGGCCAACAGTAAATCATGTATATCAAGATAAGGAAGCCAAAATGATAAAGTACTAGCTAGCAGACAAGGCTGCAATAATAAATTATAGGAACACACTATATATACATGTCAATCCTATGACAGGAGACTTAAAGTTGCTAAAGGACTAACCCAAAATAACATATTCATAATAGCCTTTAAGAGTTTCACTAACACTTCCGAGACAGGGCCTCAACTATACTCAACTGTATAATAAGAAGTAAGCATCCTGTGAAAGCTCCAGAAAGAGGTAGAGCTTACCAACTCACAACTAAACTGGGCTCCTAGTGGAGGGATCAACTAGAATCTCTATCTGAACCTGCACGCACAAAATAAAATACAGTGTCCCCAGGCAACAGGACGTCAGTTTGAATAAACATGTACTGGTATGTAAGGCAGGAAGTAAAGTCATAGATAACTGTAGTAAAAAAAGGGAGTTATAGAAATACCACCTGTAAGCAAAACTCATATTACCTTCATGTCCAACACACAACCTCCTAGTGATCAACTATGCATGGTATGCTCGAGTAACTGCATGTCTTGAATGCATATATATAGATGCAAATGCATGACATACCCAACGAAATAGGTCTCATACCTCCGATTATAGCTCAAAGTCCATGTATAACGTGCAATGTATGGTGTGAATATTGAATGCACATAGTAGACCATAACAAGAATTTAGCCAATCTTGGCTCATTGGTACACTTATTCTTATAATATAATAATCATTATCATTTAGCCCATCTTGGCTCATTGGTACACTATTCTCATAACATCACAATCCTTGTCATAGCATATACACATGACTCATGGGATTTTATGTTTCTTTTGGATCAGTTTGGGAACTTAACTCAACATTTAGAATGAAGCCTTAACTTTGAAAAAGTTCATAAAGGTGTTTCACATAATGCTTATATTTGGTTCCATGTCAATTAGTAAAAGAAAGTATTTAAAAAGAATCAAGTGCCTTAGTAGTTAAAATAGGAGCATTATACTAGAAATTATTGGAAATCAACATGTTACTAAGTGCTTCAATTATTGTTCTAGTATGAAAGAAGGATTGATTATGAATACTACATTCCCCTCATAATATGTCTTTATTTTTAGTAACAACATACCAAAAATAGCAACATCTCAACATATGGACAGGTAGTTAGCAAAATTGATAAATTGATATATAGATATTGAATATCCAGTTTAAGTGAACGAATGGAATATCAACCTAATACCATCCTGAAAATAATTCAGCTACAATCCCAATGCCTCTTATAGAAGGTCTTTCTAGCAATAGAATAGTAAAATATCACATTTGACATTTGAGGAACTTCTCGAATTTCATACTAAAAGAAGGGACAGAGGCGTAGCCTTAACACACCTTTCCAATGGACGTCCAAATGGCCGAGGTTCCTTCACGAAAGTTGTTCCTTATGTCTTAAGCTTCAACCACTATATCTATACAACTTATAACCACATACAAACAGTCCATAAATGAGCATTAATCAGCAAGCTTTTTATATAGCATTTACGCTAGGAAACATCTGTAAAACTTCATAAAAATAATCGTAAAAGATCCCCAAGATTATTACTTGAATGCACCAGCTACAAACCTATAATAACAAGCAATAATCCCACCCTTTCTACAGTCCAGAAACAGCCCCAAATGCAACTAATAGGAGGAAAAAATAGTTGCAAAGCATAAGACATATATTTCTATGTACGGGGACAAAATTTTAATGATAAAAATGTGAAGAACTAAACTAAATATCTAGGGACCTTGTGAGAATTTCATCTTCAATTTCTCTATTGTTTGGGAGGAAATGGAACTATTTTAAGCTTTAAAGGGTCAAATTAGCCGACCTATAGGTGGGCATGACCCGACCCGGCCCATGACCTGGTTCCTGCTCGGGCAGTCACGATAATATTACCACAACTTTTTATTCTGAAGTTGGATTGATGTGGGGTTTTATGCGTTGCAAACTATACTCATAGATCTTCAATTTGATAGATTATGGGCTCTCTAGATCCTTATATTATGGGAGATATGGTTTGATATATTTGACCTAAACTTAAGAAGGATTTCTTAAAGAAGCTTACGGTAGCTTTTATCAATCTTTTATCTCGTAATTTTCTTGATTCCAAAACTTAAAATATGACTTTTGTGCTATTAAAATACCCTTTAAAAATCCATTATTAGCAAATTATACACTTTTAGTCCCACTCGAAAAGTGAAATGTAATTTAAACCTTCCGAAAATAGTGAGGTGTCACTCGGACCATTTCTTTAATCCCGAATGTGTATCTAGGGGACTCTTTTGACTTGAAACTTTAAGTCCTTGATATTATAACTTATTGGTAGCCTTATTATCCTTAGGTGCTATCCAAAATAACATATGCCTTATATAACATATCACACTATTTATGTTATGGAAGATGAGAAACACAGGGTCTCACATACATTTTGTAAATATAAAACATGTCATACTATTTATATTTTGTCTTACATACATGACATTGGAGACCACTTTTTTCTTAATTGTGTTTTTGAGATTTTTTGTGTGTGTGTGTGTTTTGTGCAGATATTTTTTAGTGTGTATATATAAATTTTTTTCCAGAGAAACTATGCAAGAATGTGTTTTAGGATAGGAGTCTTTTTTTCCTTTGTTTTGTTCTTATTACGTGTGTGTATGTATATGTGTGTGTTGCCAGGAAACATGTATCTACATTATTCTTTCTAGAATAGAAAAGATGTGTGTTATATATGTTGTTGTCTTGGATATGTAGTTGTATATGTGAGTGTGAGAGGTGTGAAGTGGTGAGTGGGTATGTGAGGGTGAGTTACGTGGTAAAATTGGGAAAGGAAGTGGGGGTAGTGTACAGGTGGAGAAGGAGTTTTGGATAAGTGGGTTTGAGTAGTTTTAGATAGGGTTGTTCATGATTATGGTTAAACAATCAAATTGAATAGTAATTCAAATTAAATCGATTAAAATATATGATATTTAATTTGATTTAGTTAGGTGTGGTTTTTAAATTTTGAAAATTGATACTATTTAATTGGTTTTGGTTTTTACTTAAAAAAATTCGTAAAAACAACCAAACCGAACTAAATATTTATATATATAAATTTTATAATTATTGATATAGTATTCATAAATAATACATAAATATTTTGTTATATTTTAATTAATTTAAATCTTTAATTTTATTATTTATATTTGAAAATTCTCTTGTTAGTATTTTGGAATATAATTTTCTTGCACCCCTCTCTGGATAGTTATTTGACTGTTGAGCTTGAGTTTTTTTCTTTTTTAATGAAGATTTGATCTTTAGTGTATAATGACTTTAGTATTGTTTAACTAAATCACTTTATTTGTGTATAATAACTTTAGTATTGTTTAATTAAATCACTTTGTTCGTGTAATAATAACTCTAGTACTATTGCTTAATTGAATCCACAGTAGCCTTCTGTGGATTATTCATGTAGTAGGCGGAGGCGGAGCTACATTCATTCAAGGGTAGTCAGATGAACACATTGAAAAACTTTTTCGAATATAAGGTTTAATATAGATATTTTGATATATATATCAACTGTTGAACACCCTTGATACAAACATCACCGACTCATGTTCTAAAAGTATGAACACCCTTGACGAAAATGTTGGTTTCGCCACTGGTACTAGGTGTCTGTGTCTATTAGATGTGTATGTCCTCAACAAACTTATTACTTTCAAATCGAAAATAACCAAAAAATAAACCAAACCAATTCAAATCGACAATAACCAAAGCGGCAGTTATTTTTTTATTTGGTTTGGTTTGGTTTTAGAAATTTAAAAATCGACTAAATTGGTTTGATTATGATTTTAACCAATAATCAATCTAAATTGAACCATGAGCACCCCTAGTTTCAGGTAGTTTAGGTTTATTTGTTATTATATATATATGACTTAAATAGCTAGTCACAAAATAAATTAACAAAAATACTAAAATTACTAGATTGTTTATTAAAACTTAAATTAAATGAAAAATATATCCCTTTTTAGTATTTTGTTTTTTAAAAAGAAAAAATTGACACAAGATTTTTCTCTAAAATGTGATTATTTTTTTTTGTAATTTTTAAATCTTTTAATTAAAATGCACTAAAATAAAATAAAAATTATTTGGACCCAAAATACATATTTAAACACTAAAAGGTGAAAAATTTTAAGTTTTGGTAAAAAATTAGGTGTTCATAGTTAGCTGCTTCTTTACTCTTCAGAGCTTACATTTAGCACATTTGGGGTTGAAGGTTTTCGAGGGAGAGATATCGTATGGCTCCGCATGTTGAAAAATACGAAAATGCAGGAAGGAGAGAAATGTGGAAAGTTGTAGGTCAACCTACGAGCCTCATTTACGGCTCATGGTCTAAACCATAGATTGTGGGCCAGGCTTGTAGATCGGATAGTAAGGGTGGAAAATTTAGCTAAGTATAGGAGTGGTTTATTTACGAGAAAAATTTATGATCCGTATAAGGAACTACAGATTGTGAGATGTGTTCGTGGAAGGGTAGTCCAAGTTGTTGAAAAATTGGATTTCTGAAGTGTGACGTACGAACCAACAGGACGGGTCATACTCTTGTTTACGATCGGTAGATATCGTAGGGAGACCCCTTGAGTTGGAAGATTTTAAGTGTTAGGCCTTGTTATGAATGGATTTTATGATACGTAAATGAATCTATAAGTCGTTGAAGACACTAGTAGATTGAGATTCAGAGACATTTTTAGAAGGTCCAACTTCAACAGGATGAATTTCCCATTCTACGACTCATACTCCAACCTACGACCATAGATGGGTCTCATAGTTTGGGTCCTAACAATTTGTAAGAAGTATATTTTTTTGTCTTTTTTTGTGTCCTATGTCTAAAGCTATGTCATTTAGGCTCTTAAATGACCCATTTCTAGCCTTTTACAACTCAAACCCTTCTCATTTCAACTCATTCTTAAATTAATCTAAGTATAGACCTCTCAAAACACTCTCAAGTTCCTTTAAGGTGCCAAGTGATTATGCTTATGTTCATCTATTCCATGGGACTAACTAGACTTAGCACTGAATTGGATTTAAGATGGGGGACTATCCCCAAGGATTCTTATATAAACCCTTACTTCTCATAATTACGTGCCACCATATGATTATGTATTAACTAGTGGATCCACATATAACTTCATGTTCATGACACCCTCAAAGTGAGGTATAGTCTACCTTGGCAAGTAGACTACTTCTCCAATGTGGAGGCAACTTAGAGATTCTATGTAGCACCTCACATGGTCTTAGTGTCGGTTAAGGTCGTCTCCCACATAGTCATGTACATGATATATTAAGAAGCATATTTCTCTTCAAAGCATAATTTTTATAGCGCATTGAGCATCCATTACCTATTCAGCGTATTACCATTGTTATGATTATGCATCTTGTCTATTATGACATGTGATTTCCCTTGTTCCATGGCATCTCACATACTTAGTACATTTCATTGTACTAACATATATTTTGAGTACATAATGTCATCATGTAGGACCCGACGATCATCCTCCTCATACTCACGGTTGATTTGGATTTCAATACTTTGCTTTGTGGTGAGTCCTCTAGTTTCAAGGATAATAGTCATTTTTATCTAGCTATTATTTTGAGACTATGTTATTTGGTTCTACTTATTTTATGTTTGAGGGTGAGCTTGGGACATGTTTAAGCTTCCCTCTTGATCTATGTGTGGATATTGTGATTATGTATATATGGATTTAATATTATCTCTTAAGTTCATGTTGATTGTCCCATAGTCCCTATCCCTTAGTTTATGCTTATTTTGACATATTTATCCATGATATGTTTATGTATGCTATGGGGCTTGTTTAGGGTACATTCGTGTTTTTCATTCGTCATGTCACGCCTATGACGTAGGTTTGAATTGTGACAGGGTTATGTGTGTATGTGTACACACACACCTTATGAGCAATAGTTTACACAATTTTTAATTTATGAGAATTTCTAAAACTCTTGCCTATGTTAGCAAGACTTGACACTATCATCTTGTGTCTTAATTTATCATATATTTCATAACTCATCTCTTCTAGACAATTAAGACGTAATCAAAGGACTTTCAAAGAATAAGATACACTTCATGGCAAGGGGTCTTCATTTATAATAATTTTAAAAGTATTGCCTTAGAGGTAAGACTTATTAGTCCAATGATTTTCCTTCAACATGTTAAGCCCCATGAGCAAAAAGGAAAAAAGAGGGAGAGAATAATTTTTAAAAAAAGAATAGGAAAAAGTAAAAATAATAAATTCAAAAATGTAATAATACTAAATGAAAGAAGAATTAAAAAAAAAAAAAAAGAGGAAAAAATAGAAGAAAAAGAAAAAAACAGTTTTTTTTAACAAAGAAAAAAAGAAAAAGAAAACAAAAATAAATAAAAGAAAAATAAGGAAAGAAAAAAAATTAAAAATTTAGATGTTGCGAAAAATGAAAAACAAAAAAAAAAAGAGGAGAAAAAAAATAAAAGAAGAGAAAAATGAAAAAGGAAGAAGAAAATTGAGCATGGTGAGTTTAAAAAAACATTTGAATTGTTGAGGAGCGAAAATGTATTTTTACTGTAAAGAGTAAAATGAAGGTAATTCGAGGACAATTATGTAATATTCGATTCTCTGTCTTTTTGGATTTAGCTTTCTTTGTACAGATTTTATTTTGTTTTGAAACTATAGTGCGCCTTCAGGTCGTTTTTATTTTGTATAAAGTTTAATTTTTTTAACTAGAGGATGACAAGTCCTTCACACGGGTCTTAGGGATCATTTAATAGTATTTTATGTATTAGTATTATTATATTTGGTATATTTTTCTAATTTATGTATAACTAATGCTTAAAAATTACATGTTATTGTTAATACATCAAACCAAATAATACAAAAGACAAAAAAATTAAAAAAAATCTATGCATAATTAATACAAGCATTACTAAATAAATATCACTAATGCACTTTATTTAATATTATTTTATAATCCCCAAATTAAATTCAACAAAATTCAGAATTAATAATTTCAATTCATTTAATTCAAAACAATTTTGTTAAATTATAATTCAATTGATTCAAATATGATTTGTTATAGTTCTATAATTTCAAGTTCTTCTAAAATACTTTTAATGTTTCACTTTTAATAAAATCAATTTGATAATTTTCATACCTAAATTAAATTATATTAATTTCATAGTTCAAAATTAAATTTGAACAATTCAAAAATTACACAAAAAGTATTGTAACTTGTCATTTTTCTCATATTTTTATAGTGAAAATAATATTTTAAAATGTTAATAAATGTCTTTTAAATATTTTGAATGATCAATTATTGTAACTTATAAAATTTTCTACATAATATTTAAATATGTACAATTTATTTCGAATAAGTTAAAGATTCCATATTCAAATTTATAAACAAAATTTAGAAATGTAACTCTTGAAATTTACAATGTATCATATAAATTACAATGCAAAAAGTATTCTTTTGTTAAGGAAAAGAAAAGAGGGGGGGGGGGGGGGGAAGTTTTTCAGAGTTTCCAAATTTTTTTTTTTTTTTTTTTTTTTAAAAGAAATAATTAAAAACAATTAAAAAAAAAATTATAAATAAATAATAAAAAAAAAAAAATTTAA
>JAPFFP010055807.1:0-28642 GCA_026153255.1 Solanum medicagineum | reverse complement strand
TCCATCAAAGTCCTTTGGAGGGACCAACAGGTCGTAAGTTCAACATGGGAAGCGAAAGCGGATATGATAAAGTGATAGCCCTACAAAAAATACTATGTCGTACGGTAGGGGTATTGGTAACACTCCCCAAAAAGGTTGTTCCGTGAGGTGAGCAGGGGTCATTTGGTCCATTTCATGAAGATTGGTAAGAATGGTTTAAGCATGTCTTCCATATTGAGTTACATTCCTTGACCATGATTCACACGCAGGATTTACCTTAAGCATTATTTATGCATGTCATGCTGCCAATGTACTATCTCTTGCTATGATTATGCATTTTGATTATTGCCTATCTCTTGTTACATTGCATCCTACATACTTAGTACATTCCAACGTACTAACGCATAATCTATGCCTACATGATATCACCATGTAGGAAACAGAGCCCTGCTTGAGCATCTCCACCCACGTCACTTGTACGGGGTCACTCCAGCTTGTAGGGGAGTCACTAATTTCAGGGACGTTATTTATGATCTCTTGATATGTATTAAGACTTTCTCTCTTTGACTTATGTATTGACTATGAGAGTGAGCCTAGTTGGTTGTCTTGGTCCCCGCTCTTATCTATGTAGTAGAGATATTGTTGGACATGATATGTATCTATGTTATGAGCTTTGACTCTATTATGACTCTTGATGTTTATGATGTGGAAGTTTACCCTTAGTCCCAATTCCCTTTGTTTACGTTTATCTCTTATTGTTATTCTAATTGCTTCCGCGATCAAGGATGTGTAATGATATGCTATGAGGCTTGTTTGGGGTTCCTTCGGGTTACCTATATGCCAGTCACGTTTAAGCCCTAGGCTTGGGTTGTGACACCTAGGCTTGGGTCATGACAATGCATGCAATCAATTCATCCCAAGAATGACATCAAGATCCACCATATCCAACTCAGCAAAATGACAAGGCAATATTTTATAAAAAATGAAAACGGGACAATTTCTATAGACCCTTGTTGCAACAATGGATGCACCAATGGGAGTAGACACTACTTATGGCTCACACAACAAATTGAGTTTAACATGAAGCTTTTTGGCAACAAAAATAAAAGAAAGAGTGGCTCCCGGATGTATCAATGCTTACACATCAAAATCAAAGACTTTTAACATACCAATGATGACATCGAGCACCTCCTCTACCCCTTGACTCCCTTGAAGAGCATAGAACCAATTGTTCCTTGGGGCACCACCTTGTTGTCCCTCGCTTCTGTTAGGACCCGTATTTTCACCTTGGCCTTGTGGATGGCAATCTCTAGCCTTGTTTTTATTACCAGGACAATCCATCACCTTATAACCCACTTCACCACAACTATAACAAGTATTAGTATCGTTCAAACATGGGCCACTGTGACCTTTACCACATCTTGGGCACATACAATTAGGTACCACACCACAATAGCCTAGGACCCTTGGGTTATCATTAGCGAATCTTCTAGTAGGAGCATTGGAAGACCCTTGGCCTTGATGAAATCGGCCAGACTTGGAACTTTGGAATCTACCTTCAAAATGGGCCCTCTTGACCTCACCCATTTTCCTCTTCCTCAAATTTTCCCCCTCCAATTTATTTGGAATAAGTCATGAGGTGGAACAAGTCCATATCACCTATCAACATGGCGGCATAACACTCCTCATCCACCAGATCGAATACACCCATCACAAACTTGTTCATCCTAGACCATGGCTTGGCCTCCAATTGTGGAGCATATTTGGAGAGTTAATAGAACTTGATGGCATACTCCCTCACACTCATAGATGCTTGCTTTAAATTCATGAATTCCATTATTTTGGCCTCCCCTAGCTCAAGAGGGAAGAATCGGTTGAGAATTACTGCCTTGAACTCTTCTTGAAGGATGACGTTGTCATTTCTCTTCTCCACCTTTCATTGGGTGAACCAATTAGCCACCAACTCCACCTTCTCTTCTGATCTGACCCCAATGATAGACAAAATCTTATGCATCTCATCAATGAATTCCTGAGGGTCCTCACCCACCTTAGACCCGTGGAACTTTGGTTGGTTCATTCTAGTAATATCCCTCACCCTACAGGCCAAAGTAGGAGTGTTAGGGGTTTGGGCACCTTAGTTGATTTGGTTGGTCATAGCTTGAGACAACTTCGTAATAGTATCACGGAACTCTTCATGAGCCACTCCCCCATCTTGAGGAGCTTGAGGAGTGGGAGAGGCCGGTTGCTCCTCAGGTGAACGAGCACTCTTTAGTCGTCTCTTGGAATAGGCATGATCTAGCATACTAAAGAACATTCGTTAGGGGTAAAGCCTAACCTTAGCTTTTATAGCATGTCATAGATCATGATGAAGGGAAACATTTCCTAAAACGCCTCATAGCTTCTCACATAAAGTTATGCTGCACTTCACTACCATGAACAAGACTCTAATCGATGTGGTGTGTTGGATTCCAAGGACCATTAACAACATAGTGCTTTGATACCAAGTTTTCGCAAGCCAAGCCAAGGGCCTAGATATGACATGACGAATGGGAACCCGAAGGGATCACAAACAAGCCTCTTAGTATATCAAGTACACATTCTCGGTCGCGGAAGCAACTAAACAACAACAAGAGAGTAAAAATAAGGATAAAGGGACTAAGAGAAATTTTATATAACAATAAATAAATAAGATTCAAGAACATAGCACCATTACATCACTTGTCCAACAACACCTCTAAACATAGACTTAAGAGGGGGCCAAGACACTTTCCAGCCTCACCCTCATAGTATCAAGAGTTCTGCATAAAGAAATAAAATGTGTAAGAGTAGCATAGCGAGTGTCTCTGAACGGGAGGACTCACAAAGCTTATCTTCAAGATATCACAACTGGCCATGGAGAAGATGTTCGTGAGGAGCTCCGGTTCCTAAATGGTAACATCGTGTAGGCATAGAGTATGCGTTAGTACGTTTGGATATTCTAAGTATGTAGGATGCAATGCAACAAGAGATAGGAAACATAGTCATAATGCATAATCATAAGCAAAGGATTCTATATTAACAACATGGCACGCATGATTAATTCTTGAACTAAAACATGCTTGTATTAAACATATTACATGTGTAGGAAGAGACCATCATCATAGACCAAGTAAAATAGTACTTGGAATCCAAGGCCTACCACCCCTTTGGAAGGTGATTGAGGTATCTACCCCTCAATTGGTAGATGGGCATAGCACCCCCCATCAAAGTAGTCAAGGTATATACCCCACGACATGGTAGGTGGGCATAACACCCCCTATTGTAGTGCTTAGGGTATATACCCCTTAACAGGTATATGGGCATAGGACGCCCCATCATAGTGGTAAAGGTATATACCTCTTAACTAGTAGATGGGCATAGCACCCCCCATCATAGTGGTTGAGGAATAGTACCCCCTCAACAAGGTGTGGTCAATTTGCAACATTATATATACTTTTCATGAGTTCAATACATATATATATTCCTATCATCAAGATAGAGTCAGTTAACTCATAAGTCGTACAATAGATCATCAATAGCTCAAGAATCCTTAACCGGACATTTTCCCAAACACTTGGTAGGTGTGTAATGCTAGTTTAAAATCATGAAATTCAAGAGTGAAATCAAGTGAGAAAACTCAAGGTGAATCAACCCACCAACAATTGGTAACACCATCATGTAAGATACATTGAAACCCTTCATCAATTCTCATAATAAATTAAAGATTTATAGGTAAAAACATGCTCAAATAGTCAACATTTTTTGAAATTCCAACATAGTTTGTAATCAAATTCATAATAAGAGGTACCCATAGATAATTCAACTTGAAAACATGCAATTTACATAAAAAGGAAGGTTAGGAACCATGGGTGAAAGCACTCAATGGTTGAAACCCACATACCTCAAATTTGGAGATTTCCTTGATGAAGATTTGAATGAGAACTTGAAGCTTCAAATGAATTTATTGCTTCCGCTACGAGGAAACATAATCACAAAGAGTCCCAAACGATAAGAAGTGAAGTAGTCATTGTCCTCAACATTTAAAGTAGTATTAACCGATAAGAAGTGAGTCGATTTGGTCATTCATCAAACCATTACCCATATGGAGTCAAATTTCTTCCGGTACGGGGAAACGTAATCACAAAGTCCACATTCTTTAACTCACTTTTCAAGTAGAGATTTCAATGTTTTGGGCCAGAGAATTAGACCTTTGATTAGGGCATTTAGATACAAATCTAGCTATGTCCGCTTAATACCATACCACCGATATGTTTCTGTTACGACCTAAGCCTAAGGCCTAGACGTGATACGGAGGGAGCCGAAGGGACCCAAAGCAAGCCTTTTAGAGCATCATTACACATCCTTGGTCACAAAAATAATAAATCAAGTGTCAAGAGATAAAAGAATGGGGAAACTGGGGCTAAGGGAGAAGTCTTGCACAATATCATAGTCAAGAGACAAGAGTCAACTCATATCATAGATACAAATATGTCCAACAATCACTTGTACTACATAGATAATAGCGGAACCAAGATAATGCAACCGGGCTCACCCTTATAGTCAAATAGAATAGAAAGAAATGTGTCTTAATACATACAAGAGAGAGAGTGGACTAAGGTCCCCGAAGTGGAGGACTCACCAACTAGCTTGAATAGCACCAAACTAGCCACGTAGAGGAGGATGATCAACTTGGGCTCCAGTTCCTAGATGGTGATATCACGTAGGAAAGAGTATGCATTAGTACATTTGAATGTACTAAGTATGTAGATTGCAATGCAACAGTAGGTAGGAATCATAATAGAAATGCATAGTCTTAAGCAATAGGCATAGTAAACAATATGGCATGTATGATCAATGCTTAAGTAAAACATGCTTAAGTAACTCATGCTCATATAGGATATCATATGTGAAGAAGAGACCAAGCTAGATATTCAAGGTACAAACCCCTTGGTGGTTGTGTGGTATAAATTACTCACATGGTGGATGATAATCACACCTTATCAACACGGTGACGAAGCATAAACCCCTCTTATGGTTGATGAGTATAAACCCCCAACATGGTTAACAGGGCGCTTGTCCAAATGGATTGAGTATGGTTTAATTCAACACTTTATATAGAGTATATCATACACATAAGCACATTTCATCATCATATAGTCATTCATATCATATCTCATGTTCGGACCTTCAACTCCTCAAGAAATCACATCCGGACATTTTATCAAACACATAGAGGGTGTGTAATGCTAGTATAAAACCATAAAATATAGAGATGAAATCATGAAAGAAAATCCATCATAAAATCATCAATTAATACCTTGTAATACGTCAAAAAATGTACATCAAAACCCGTTATCAAATCTTACAATAGATGAAAGAGTTAAAGCTAAAAAATAGCAAAATAGTCACAACTTTACATAGCTTTAACATATTATGTAGTGAATTTCATAATAATCAAGGCCCATTTATAAATCAACTTTCAATCATGCAATTTGAGTAAAAGGAGTCTTGGGTATCATGGGCGAAAGGAACCCATGAAAGAAACCCACATACCTTAGCTTAGAGATGCACTTGGTGAAGATTGGAGATGGAGAACTGAGGCTTGAAAAAGAACCTTTGAAGAAATACCTTATCTTGGTATGAGGGTTTGGGACTTGAGTTTGGGGAGTGAAAATATGACTAAGTGTTTTAGTGAGTATTGGGAAATGTTTAGGATGATATGAGGGTGAAATTTGGCTAAGTACAGGTAAAAACACGTTTGGGAATACTTAGGCCCAAGACCCAAAAGCCTTGGACCGAGATAGAAATCAACTGGTAAAAGTATACACAGGTCTGTGATGCGGACCTATTGTGGACGCTAAATTAACACATGTCCGCAGCTGCTGCACGTTGAGTTGTTGTCGTGGATCATCTCTGGAAATTGAAATTTTGGAAATTTGAAATTGTGATTCGATTGCTCTAAAATCAGGGTTAGACCTTTTGCCTCCTAATTTTTACCCCCTGAACACGAATATGAAGTTGAATTTTCGAAATAACGAATGGATTTTTATATATAGGGAATTTAAAATTCTAGGCATTTTGAGGCACGTTTTTGGGCACTTTTCGAGGTCGTTTCAATATCTCCCCCTTGGGAACATTCTTCCCTTAATGAAAAAGAGACGTACAAGACAAGAAAGATCATAAACAAATCAACCCCAACTAAAATGCAACATTACATTTAAACCACCATTTTCAAAATCTCAACATGAGTGTAAAATCATCATGATTTGACAACTTATTGAATGCATATGAATGGTATAAGGGATGAAATACCAGACTTGAAATCACATAAGGAACCTAGGATTAGTACCTTAGTCTTGAGAGGAGTAAAAAAAATAAGGATACCGCTTTTGCATGTCTACTTCAGCCTCCCAAGTAGAACTTTCGATTTGTTGGTTCCTCCAAAGGACTGTAACGGATGCCACCTTATTGTTCCTCAGTCTCTTCAATTGCCTATCTGGATCTTAATCGGAGCCTCCTAATAAGTCAAATTATCCTCAACAACAATTAAAACATAAAGACGCACAATAGCATTAGGATCACCAACACATTTCCTCAATATAGAGACATGAAACACCGGATGAACCAAATACTTTTCACTGGGCAACTTCAACTCATAAGCTACTTTGCCAACCCTTTTAAAGAACTCATAAGGACCAACATATCTTGGACTCAACTTTCCCTTTTTACAAAAATGGACCACACCTTTCATTGGAGAAACCTTCAAGTAAACCCAATCACACATTTTGAATTCAAGGTCTCTTCTTCTCACATCGGCATAAGGATTTTGACGATTTTGGGCTGGCTTCAACCTTTCCCTAATCATCCTAACCTTCTCAAGAGCATCTATAACAAGATCCAATCCTAATAAAGCCACTTCTCCAACCTCAAACGAACGAACTGGTGATCTACAATGTCTCCCACAAAGAGCCTCAAAAGGAGCCATACTGATACTAGAGTGACAGCTATTGTTGTAGGCAAACTCAATCAAAGGAAGATGGCCATCTCAACTGCCCCTCAACTCCAATACACAAGCCGTTAGCATGTACTCGAGTGTTTAAATGGTTCTTTTGGCTTGGTCATCCATTTGAGTGTGAAAGACCGTACTAAAGTGAACTTTGTTACCCAGACCCCATTGAAAGGACCTCCGAAAGTGTGAAGTGAATTGTGAACCACAATCCGATATGATGGAGAAAGGAACCTCATTCAATCTCACTAACTCATGGATGTACAACCTTGCATACACTTCAGCCCCATATGTGGTCTTCACCAGTAGAAAGTGAGCCGATTTCATCATCCTATCAACCACTACCAAAATCGAATCAAAACCTTTTCTAGTCTTGGGTAACCCAATCACAAAATCCATATTAATCACCTCCCACTTCCAAGTGGGAATCTCTCTATCTTGGGCTAGATCACCCAGCCTTTGATGTTCAGCTTTGACTTGTTAACAACTATGGCAACTGAAAATGAACTTGGCAATGTCCCTCTTCATGCCTCCCCATGAATACACATCTCTCAAGTCTCTATACATTTTGGTGGAACCGGGGTGGATAGAATAAGAAGAATTATGGGCCTCATCAAGGATCTTTTCCCTCAAACCATCAACACAAGACACACACAACCAACCTTGGTACCCAAGGGTACCATCTCTACCTTAAGAGAAAACCTCTACTTTGCCCTCTTTCACCAATGCCTTCAATTTAAGCAAGGAGGAATCAAGATCTTGTTTTGCTATCACCTCATCAACTAAAGAAGACTTAGACCTATCAATAACTACAGCACCATCATCACCAACCTCTTCCAACCTTATACCCAACCTAGCCAATCTATGCACCTCCCTAGCCATTTCCCTATCACCACCATCAACATGAGCTATCCGCCACCACTTTTACATTACCTGGATGATAATGCACACTCATGTCATAATCTTTGAGAAGTTCTAGCCACCTTCATTCTCTCAAGTTGAGATCTTTTTTGAGTAAAGACATAGAAAAGGCTCTTATGATCGGTGAATACATCAACATGCACCCCATACAAGTAATGCCACCAAATCTTTAATGCAAACACAATGGTGGCCAACTCTAGATCAAGGGTAGGATAGTTCCTTTGATGTACCTTGAGTTGTCTACAAGCATAAGCTATGACCATACTATTTTGTATAAGCACACAACCCAAACAAACTCTAGATGCATCACAATACACAACAAAACCCTCAAGCCCATCCGGTAGTGACAATATAGCAGCGCACATAAGCCTATTCTTCAGTGTTTGAAAGCTTCTGTCACATTCATCGGCCCATACAAACTTAACCTTTTTTTGAGTTAATTTGAGCATAGGGGAAGCAATGGAGGAGAACCTATTCACAAATCTTCTATTGTAACCAGCAAGGCCCAAGAAGCTCGTAATATCCGATGATGTCAATCATCTAGGCCAATTCTAATCACATCGGTTTTCTCGGGTCCACTTTTTAACCATCCTCGGACACCACATGAACCAAAAATGCAACCTTCTTTAACAAAAATTCACACTTATCATATTTAGCATAAAATTTTTCCTCCCTCAATCTTTGCATCAACACCCTCAAATGACCTATATGCTCCTCCCTACCATGCAAATAGATCAACATATCATCAATGAAGACTACAACAAAGGAGTCAAGGTAAGGTTTTATGTGCCGTCAAATTACAACACACATTTGGTGCCTAAAACAATGGATTTTTTGAGTTCTCAAAGCGACTTTTTAGTGTTTTAATGTGTTTTTGTGTTAATCTTGCAGACAAGTTAGGTTGGCATGATTTTGAAGAAAAGTTTTAGATTTTGCTGAAGCATAGGCCATATGAATCCACCTACGAGTCGTAGCTCACACTACGAGTTGTAGGGTGATGTCATAACAGGAATCAGAGACCAAAAGTTCAAGAATCGGCCAAGTGGAGGTCACTACTACATGCCAAACCTATGAGTCAGAAAACATACTACGACTCATGCAGATAGACTCATAGCAAGAATTAGAGAACCAAAACGTTGGACCAAAAAATTGAAGACCAAGACTACGAGTCCAACATACGAGTCGTAGCTCAAGCAATGACTCGTACCTATGGGTCATACTAGTTCAGTACAAAATGCCAAGATCCTGATACGAGACCCCGACTATGACTCGTAGGCCATCCTACGAGTCGTAACTGCAAAATTTATCAGATGCCAGCTGTCTTTTATGTATAAATTTTAGGGATGTTTTATGCATACTATAAATAGTTTAAGTTAGGTTATTTTTGGGAGAATTCGACCATAGATACTTCTCCAAGTTATTTTTGAAACTTTTGTTAGGTTTTAGAGTAGTTTATTTGTTCTTCCTTCAAACACTCATTTTGGGAAATTGCGAACCTTGCTTTGTAAACATTGTGTATCAATCAAGTTTGTGAGTTTAAAACTTGTTGTGCTTATTTCCTTCATTGTTATTAGTGAAACTCTCAACTATGTCTCTTATTTGCATTTTTTTGTGTCTTGATTTTGCCATGAGTAGCTAAGCACCCACAACTTGGGGTAGTGGGAACCATGGGTAGTTGACTTGAAATGACCTAGGTTTTATGCACATTTATAATTGGGGTTTTGCATGTATTGTTTATTTCCCTTTATGATTAATGTTGTTTGGTGGTGGCCAACACCAAACCCTGCCTACTATCACTATCCCGACAAAGGTACTGACGAATAGGAAAAGGGAAGTAGATTATAGGATTCGATCAATGTGTTCCTGACTAATCGACCAAACCTGACCAAGAGGAGGTTGACAGGGACAATAGGTAACGGTTAGATGGCACGCCATAGTACCCAACCAAGCGCCATGGTGAAATTCGACCTTCACGTTCACAAGAGAGCTGGAAGAACCTAAGTACCATTCTGCATGCAATTCACTAATCATAATTATGTGATCTAGGGTAATTGAGTAAACGAACTATGGGGAACACAATTCCCAAGTTGTTCCCTAGATTGAGCATTTTCCTGTAATCTTGTTAGCATTTATTTTATGTTGTTTTTGAATCAGCAATAACCCTCCCCCCCTTTTTAGAGATTATAGTTATAGATACTAGAAATAATTAGTAGTAAAATCTTGTTGTCAAGCCCTGTATTCCATATGGGTTCGACCCTAACCTTGGTTAGGTTAATTACTAATAGCGACCATGAACATCAATCAAGTTTGAAAGCACTATTTATTAGGTCCATGAAGATCGTTGGTGCATTAGTCAACCCAAACGACATCACAACAAACTCATAATGGCCATATCTAGTCCCGAAGGCCATTTTGGGAATATCACACTACCTTAGCCCACTTGATGGTACCCGGACTGAAGATCAATCTAGAGAAGAAGCTAGCCCTTTACAATTGGTCAAACAAGTCATCAATCCTTGAAAGAGTATACCTATTCTTTGTTGTGACCCTATTTAGTTGCCGGTACTCAATACACATTCTAAGTGACCCATCCTTCTTTTCCACAAACAACACCGGAGCACCCTGAAGGTGATTGACTAGGGATAATAAATCCCTTTTCCAACAAATCTCTCAATGTTCCTTTAACTCCACCGAGGCCATATGGTAAGGGGGAATGGAGATAGGTTGAGTATCAGGGAGAAGATCTATGCAAAAATCTCTCCCTTTCGGGAGGGACACTGGGAAGGTTATTTGCAAAGACATCAAAAAGCTCATTTACAACGGGGACCGACTAAATGGAAGGGACTTTGGATTCCACAACTTTAACCCTAACAAGATGACACAAACACCCCTTAGAATCAACTTATAGACTTTAATGCATGAAATGAATCTATCGTTGACCACCACATCTTCACTCTCCCACTCAAGGAAGAGTTCATTAGGAAATTGAAACTTGACCCTACAGGTTCTACAATCAATAGAAGCATAGCAGGAATACATCCAATCCATTCCAAGTATTACATCAAATCTACCATGTCTAATTCAACAAGATCACAAGGTAATAACTTATGCAAAATGCAAATAGGACAACTCCTATAAACTTTCCTAGTAACAATAGATGCACCAATAGGAGTAGACAATTCATATGACTCATGTAACGACTTGGGGACAACATGGAACTTTGTAGCAACAAATGGGGTAACAAAGGAAAGAGTGGCACTCGAATCAATCAAAGCATACACATGGAGTCAAAGATTTTCAAAATACTGGTAACAACATCAGGGACCTGACTAACCCCTTGCCTTCTATGTAGAGCATAAAATCGATTGTGCCTTGGGGAACTACCTTGAGGACCACCACTCTCAAATGGAACTGTATTAGGACCCCATACCTTGCCAAGATTTCTTGGACAATCTACTTTCTTGTATCCAAACTCCCCGCATTCATAGCATGCATTAGAACCCTTCAAACATGGGCCTCCATGGCTCCTTCCACACTTAGGGCACACATCAATGGGAGCCACCCCACCAACACCTATAGTTCTAGGGAAGTCATTGGCAAACCCTCTAATAGTAGCATGAGGGGGACCTTGGCCTTGACGAAATTTAGCACCCTTTAGGAATTTACCCTCCAATTGGGCCCTCTTAGCCTTGTGCCCCCTTCTCTTCCTCCTTTTCCTCCTCGATTTTCTCAGCATATGTCATCAATCGAGACAAGTCCATGTCAGTAATTAGAAGGGCAGACCAGTATTCTTCACTTACCAAGTCTGAGACCCCTATCATGAACTTATTCAACCTAGATCTAGGATCGGCCACCAAATGAGCAACATACTTTGAAAGTTGATTAAACTTGAGGGCTCAAAGCACCTTGTTTCAAGTTCATAAACTCGACCAACTTAGCTTTGCTAAGCTCAAGAGGGAAAACCCGGTTAAGGAAGGCCAAGTTGAACTCCTCCCAAAGCACCACATTACCAAACCCCTTCTCACATTTCCATAGATCATAACATATTTGAGATACCCCTTTGAGTTGGTACGCCGCCAACTCCGCCTTTTCATTCTACCCAACACCCATGGCATTGAAGATTTTGTAGACCCCATTATGAATTCTTATGACCCATAGAAAGCCGGAGGATTCATCCTCATGAAGTCTCTTACTCTAGCTCCCGGGGTAGTAGCATGAGGGGCTTAGGCCCCTTGATTGAATTGGTTGGCAACCATTTGGCCAAGCATAGTAAGAGCATCCTGGAGCTCACCATTGGTGGGTTGCTCCTCGAGAGTTTGAGCCCTTCATCCTAGAGCATTTGGCATGATCTAGCATAGCAAAGAACAATTGTTAGGGGGGAAAAGTCGCTACCACTCTATAGCACGACATAGAACATGAGGAAGGGAAACATTTCCTAAAATGCCACATACTACTCACAGTCATGTCACAACCATGAATAGGAATCTAATCGGCGCTGTGGGTTGAACTTCAAGGATCCATCAACATAGTCCTCTGATACCAAGCTTGTCACGATCCAAGCCTAGGGCCTAGATGTGATATGGCACAAGGTGTGCACGAAGGGATGATAACCAAGCCTCTTAGAGCATCATCATACATCCTTGGTCGCGGAAACAATAAATCAAGCGTCAAGAGATAAAAGAATAGGCAAACCATGGCCAAGGGAGAACGCTTGCAAAATAACATAATCAAGATGCAAGAGTCAACTCATACCATAGATACAAATATGTCCAACAACCACCTCTACTACATAGATAATAGGGGGGCCAAGAAAAAGCAACCAGGCTCACCCTCACAGTCAAATAGACCATGAAGAAGAGTGTCTCAATACATAGCAAGAGAGAGAGTATACTAAGGTCCCGGAAGTGGAGGACTCACAACCAGCTTTAATAGCACCGAACTATCTACGTGGAGGAGGATAATCAACTTGGACTTTGGTTCCTACATGGTGAAATCACGTAGGCAAGAGTATGATTTAGTACATTTGAATACACTAAGTATGTCGGATGCAATAACAATAGGTAGGTATCATAATTGAAATGCATAGTATTAAGCAATAAGCATAGTAAAACAATATGACATGTATAATCAATGCTTAAGTAAGACATGCTTAAGTAACTCATGCTCATATAGGATATCATATTTGAAGAAGAGACCAATCTAGCTATTCAAGGTATAGACCACTTGGTAGTTGTGTTGTATAAACCCCTCACATGGTTAAAGACAATCACACCTTATCAACACGGTGATGAAGTATAAATCTCTCACATGGTTGATGAGTATAAAGCCCCAACATGGTTATCCGGGCTCTTGTCCCCGTGGATCAGGTATAGTTTAATGCAACACATTATATAGAGTATATAATATACATAATCTTATTTCATCATCATATAGTCATTCATATCATATCTCATGTTTTGGACCTTCAACTCCTCAAGAAACCACACTTGGACATTTTATCGAACACTTAGAGGGTGTGTAAAATCATGAAGTATAGAGATTAAATCATGCAAGATAATCCATGGTATAACCTTCAATCAGCACCGTGCAACAGTCTCAAGCAATATACGTTAATACCCCTAATCAAAGGAGGCATGTGAGAGATTTATGCCCATGAAAGAAACCCATAAACCTTAGCTTAGAGATGCACTTGGTCAAGATTGGAGATCGAGACTTGAATCTTGAAGAAGAACCTTTGAAGGAATTCTTTAGCTTGGGATGAGGGTTTGGAACTTGAGTTTTGGGAGTTAAAATATGCCTAAGGTGTTTGAATGAGTATTCAGAAATATTTAGGATTATATGAGGGTGAAATTTGGCTAAATATAGGTAACAACACGTTTAAGAATACTCAGGCCCAAGACCCAAAAGCCCTGGAGAGATAGAAATCACTGGCAACAGACCTATAACAGAGGCCAAATTAACACATGACCACGACAACTACGCATCTCGGTGCTATCACAGATCGTCTCTAGAAACTGAAATTTTGGAAATCTAAAATTGTGATTTGATTGCTTTAAAGTCGGGGTTAGACCTTTTTCCCTCTAATTTTGACCCTCTGAACACGAATATGAAGTCAGATTTTTGAAATTACGAATGTATTTTGAGATATATGGAGTTTGAAATTTCAGGCATTCCGAGACACATTTTCAGGCACTTTTCGAGGTCGTTTCACTTTCCCTCTAGTCCCGATACATTTTGGTAGATCCCAGATGTATTGAATAATGAGGGTTAAAGGATTCACTCATGATAACCCTCCTACTATCATCAACACCTGGGATACACAACTGATCCTAATATTGAAGTACACCATCTCTCCTTTGGGAGAAAATCTCTACCTTTTTTTCGGCAACCAACCTCTCTTACACAAGGAATGATGGGTCTAAGTCTTGCTTTGACTTGACATCAACAACCACAGAAGATTCAATCCCATTTTGAACATGAACTAAACCATTATTAGATTCACTCAACCCAATTCCCCAATCTTGTCAAACAATGCACATCGTTCACCCATGCTCTTTTGACATCATCAGTAAGATTAGCTACAACATCTTTCTTGCCTGGATTGCATTATGGGTCCAAAGTAACACTCTAATTTTGTAGGGAGCGATAGAGATTAGAAATCTTGAGACACATTCCATGGAACAATAAGAATCATGAAAAATGAAAACATTTCCTAAAACACCTTGTAGCCTCCTATTGATAGATGCGGAGTGCTTCACACCCATGAATAAAACTCTACTTGACGTAGCATGTTGGACTCCGACGACCATTTATAAAACTATTACTTTGATACCATCTCTGTCATGACCCGGACCTATGTTCTAGGAGTGACATGGCAGATAGAAATCCAAGAGTCTCCAAACAAGCCTCATAGCATCCATTCACATATCATTGGTTTGGAAGCACATATGGAATAGTAAACACCTAATTCTAAGGGAAGGGAAAGTAGGACTCACGCTATGGGGATATCATGAAGATAGGGATTTAACATGGATTCAGATAACACATAGTTCTTAAGGACTAAAGGGTGGGTAAGCATGACTCACTCTATAGGGGAAGTAAGAGAGTTAGGATCTTCTGCACTTTCACATCATTACATATATAAACATTATATCATAACATAATCATATTATCCATATCCAATGGATATCCATAATCATAATCCCTAAATATCATCACATAACATACATCCGTACAAGAGTCTACAAGATTTTCAACAATGCCTCTAGTTAGAAAAGGACCTGGGCCAAGATATGTCCCGGGCTCACCTTCAAAGTAAATAGCAAAATGGAAGCAATATAAGGTAGATAGATGGTGTCTTGTATTTGGAAGATAAGACTCACCACAACACTTTCTCAAATTTGATCTAGCCATCAAATGGTTGATGGAGGTAGTCTCCGGTCCCTACATGGTTAGATCATGTAGGCAAAAGTAGGCATTACTACGTTTGAATGTACTAAGTATGCAAACATGCAATGCATATGACTACTGAACTGGCATTTAATGTTAGATGACGAGTGCATATAATATATAAACAAGAATATATATAGAGAATGGTACATAACCATGTGCCATGAAATCTATGATGCATGAAACATATAAAGCTTGTATAAAGATGGGATGAGACCTCAACTGACATATAGGACAAACGGAGCTATTACTTCGAATCCCAATGTTATCGCCACACAGAAAAAGAGGTGGTATACTTTCCTAAGGTAAACCATACTTCTCTTTACGGGCCTCCCATTTCGGAGAAGTAACCTTCTTAGGGTTCTCTAATTTCGAATACAATTTTCAATTCATATCATATCTTATCATATCAATGTTGTAACCATACTTTATGGTTCTCTTATTTTGGTGAGGGTTACCATATACATATACCTGGCTGGCATATAGTTCAAGAGAAAGGAAGAGGACTCTTGGGGATAGCCATGATACCTCCAATCTCATCAGTGCTAATTCATCATCCCACAAGAATATATATAAGTATATATGCTTTTAAAAGAGCTAAAAGTCATTTCAAATCATTTAGTGTTTACTTGGGCTTAAAGTCCAAACATATTTATAATCATTCATACTAGGGCTCAAAAGCCAAATGAAAATTCATATCATACTTTTCATGCATAAGAATGGTGCCTTCACAAGTTCTAATGAGGTGTAAACACCAAATATGCTTAAAGAGCCAATATAATAGAGATTTATGTGATCACATTCTTGTCATAAATATGTGAGTGAGCTTAACCTACCAATTCATTTTCAAGACATATGTGGGCTTAACCCATTAATTCATTTTCATCAAAATTCAATGCTCATGTATGAAAATGACATGCATAATATGTGAATAGCAATGAGCAATATGGATTCAATCTTAAATTAGCTATTCAATATGAAATTCATGTAAATCCATAGGTAAAATCAAGATTCAAATCACAATTTAGATTACCCATACTTGAATCAAACTTTAAAGGGACAATGCATATTCAAATCTTCATAATATTTATACAATTCAATATATTTGAGCTTAAATCAGTTTAAAATTAACACATAAACATAGCTCATACTTCAACTAAATTTAATAAACCATAAATTTCAAAACCCAAAATTAATGTAAGCTTAAATTCCATAAATCAAGTGTAAAAGAGTTTGGGTGTTCTTAGTTGAAAGGAACCAAAAATGTATCCCACATAGCTAAATTCACCAAGAAGAAGTAAGAAGAATTTCAAGCAAAATCTCCAGTAGAGTCTTTGAGACAAGTTCTTAAGAGAGAGTTGAAATAATTCTAAGTGTATTAGTGAATTTGAATGCGGGAAATAGAGTTTAGGCCATTTGAATGTCTTAGGATAACATAGGAAGTTACAAAATCCCCTTAGGAGTAGCCATAATTACAAAAAAAAACCATTAATTAAGCTAATTAAAATTTGTTGCCAGGGGTACCGTGAGAACATCTCGTGGTCAGTTCAAGGTCACATGGACCATGAACCCTCCCGTGAAGCCACACATAGCCAAATCATAGGAAATTCTACAACGACAACAGGCATAACTTCTTTATCCAAACTCAAAATTAGGTGAAACTAGATGCGCTGGAAAGCTAATTCAAAAAGAGCTTAAATTTTGTAGGTCATAAGCCACCTAGTTATCGTTGTGCTAAGAGATATGACTCTTTAAAGTTGACCCTTCTATTGGTTCTTGTGAAAAGCTTAGCTAATGGAATTCCACACTTAGAAAATTGCATGCCAACACCCATACAGAGGGCTTCACGACCTGTGAGAGGCCACAAGGACCATGTGTCCTCCAATGAATCTCCATTTAGAACATTGTTCGATGATAAACTTCTGAGATGGTGATCTAATATTTAGAAAATTCTCTTCGATACCAATATAGAAGGCCATATAGTCTGTCTGAGGTCCATGTGTGAAGTGCCTTGGCCAAATAGTGTATTTTCAAGGCCAAGGAGCTCCACACGGTCTACCACATGGCCCGTGAAGCCTCACAACAGACCTTGTAAGGTTCATGTGAGGTGAACCTTGGTCATAAACTACATATTAATGCCAAAACTCTACAGACATGGCCAAGAGCCACTTCAAGGTACCTCTCCATGGTCTATATATCTTCACATGGCCTTTCGAGGTTTCCTTGAAGTGTAAACTTCGTCGCAAACTTTTCAAAACTAAATTATAAAGATCCATTGAGTTAATACAAAGTTCAAGAACTCACAAAGAATCAATGGAAGATTCTATTTTTTATGAAAGAGAGGATTTGATGGTTTTACCATTAGGTGGAGTCACGCATCTAAGAAAAGCTCATTTCTTGAATCCCATCATTTCTTCCGTTGAAGGTCCAACTTTGAAGCTTTCATCGATTCAATTCCCATCTAAATCTGATTTTCCATTGGATGCACTTTCCATGGATATAACAGATGAAGGGATCAACCAAAAAGATGGAAGACATGCGTTGAAAGGATGGAGTATGTCCATCACCATGTTTGGCAGGCTGCTAGAATCTATGATGCAGTCATGAGTTCAGTTCAGAATCCACACAGATAAAATTATTTTTTTTAGTTGGTAGAAGATGCTGTTGTGAGACTATGACCTTTGTTTTTCCATGGGGTGAAGCTACTGTTGCTCTTGAAGATATGATGCTTTAGGGAGAGTTTTCTATTTGGGTGAACTTATTTTCTCCCCCTTTCAATCCCATGAGTTGGTAGTGATTCAAGAAAATCTGGAAAAATCACAAAAAGAATTAATTGGATATAAGGATAACAATCATACTAGGTGGTTGAATCATTGCATAAACAGTGGTAGCGCTTATGAACATGAGGCTTTTCTTTCTCCTTGGTTGTTAAAATTTGTTTTTTCAGGTAAAGTGGAGGCACCTATTTTCTCTACTGCAGACACTTTGGTAAGAGGTGTGCGACTAGCACTTGATCTTTTCGTTCTTCCTAGCATACATATTGATTTGGGCTTGTTGAAACAAGTAATGACTGTGGCTTCATCAACTAAGAATGGAGACAAAGTTGATATTCTGAAATTGTGGTTACCAATTTTCTTTCTTTAGGTTCGGGCTTGTGAGAAGATGATGTCTTTGCACCCACAACTAGCTCATATTGTAATTCTTTGCAGTTAATATTGTAACTCTGAGCTAGCTGTGGCCGTAGAGACACCAGCCTCTCCCAAGCGCAAAACTGAAGAAAGAACATCGGTGACCACAGTTTCAGAATATCAACTCTGTCTCTATTCCAAGTTGATGAAGCTACTATCATATCTTGTTTCAACAAGCCCAAATCCTTATATATGCTAGCAAGAACAGAAGGGTCAAGTGCTAGTCACACATCTCTTGCCAAATTGGCTACAGTACAAAAATAGGTGCCTGCTGGAAACACAAATTTTTACAACGAAAGCGAAAGACAAGCTTCATGTTCATAATAGCTACCACTATTCATGAAATGATTTAACCACCTAGTATGATTATTATACTTATTTCCAATCAATTATCTTCATGATTTTTCAAGATTTTCTTGAATTACTACCAACAGAGGGGATTGAAGGGGGGACAAAAAAAGGTCACCCAAAACAGAATACCCTGCTAAAAGCATCATATCTTCAATATTCATAGTAGTTTCACCCATGGAAAAACAAAAGTGCTGATCTCACAACACCTCCTTTCTACCAACCCAAAAATCAAATTTTTATATGTGTGGACTCTATAAACTGACTCATTACTGCTTCATAAATTCTATCAACTTTCCATATATGGTGATGGACACGTTCCATGATTTCAATCCACGTACTCCAGTTTTTAGTTGATCCCTCCATACGTTATAACCAGGGAAGGTGACATCCAATGGATAATCAGATTCGAATGGGAAAGGAATCGACAAAAGCTTCAAAGTTGGACCTTTAACAGGAAAAATAATGGGATTCAAGAAACAGGCTTTTCTTAGATGCAGGATTCCACATGGTGAAACCATCAATTCCTTTCTTTCATCAAACATTGAATCTTCCTTTGATTGTTCAAGTAAAGTTGATGGTGGTAGCTCAAGCTTTTTGTCCTAAGGGTGAGTTTTGTCATTTGAAAGAGAGGAAGGAGGCTTGAAAGTTAAGAACTCTTTTATTTTGTACAACTGTTTTAAGTCAGTAAAGGAGGAAGAAGGCTCATGGTTTAAGAAGAATAACTAAACGGAGGAGTGTAGAACACTGAAAATAAGAAAATCACACATAAATGTGTATAGGTTTCTCTTTTCTATAAGCCTTGCTTGTAGAAATTGACAATTTCTTCTTTCCGGAAAGCGTAATAAAAGAACCATGTGCACAGAGCACATCATCTCTATGAATGCAGTTAACATATCAAGGTTAAACTACTCTAACATTGGAAAACAAAGGTAAGCATACTTTTGTGATCTCTACATTCATTAGCTTTATTTTCAAAGAACATCATGATTGGCAAAAGGAATGATGTCATACATGTTTAAAATTATTCAAGAGATCTACAATGAGCAACTCTGAGATGAGGAATAGGATCTTCAAGGTTCCATCTGAGGGACGAAGTAAATTGAGGGAGAAATTAATCAGATTCACTTCAACAACTGAAAACATCTCTTGAATCTATCAATTCGAAACACTAATAGCACATGCATACAAGCAAACAAAGATGATATCTCCTTTTCTTAGCAACTAAAAAAGATTTAAAACAAAGATTTTGCATTATCCATTGACCTTGAGAGTAAAGAACAACACAAAATTACACTCAGTTTCAGTAAGCATTTCAAAAAACCAACTCCAAGATGAGTGGTGCCCTCTTTATTTCAACAAATATTGCCCAAAATGTTGAAGACGCTGATGCGAGTGATGGAGAAAAGAAAGGGAGAGAAACTAACCGAAAATCATACCTCAACGTTGATGCAAGGCATTTTGGTGGAGAAGATTCGCGGGTCCGATGCCACCATAACTCCGACGAGGAACGACGAAGAATGTCGTTGCGATAGCTTCAACGAGAGAACAACTAATGTTGATTTAAGTGAGGAGTGAGGAAGTAAGACTTAGGGTTTTTTAAAGAAAAACGAGGAAGTACATTTGTCAAAAAAGACCCATTTTATTTTTTATTTTCTTTAACAAGCCATCTAAAATTTTACTAATCTCTAAAAGTCTGTTTTTTAATTTTTTAAAAAGATACCAACCTTTAGAAGTCAATATTCTTTTTAAAACATGTTAATATATATGGTAGACTTTATAATATCAAGCTTTAAGATCAATTTTGTTGATCAATATTAAAATAAATATTTAATAATTACCTGTTTCAAGAAATCAATATTGTTTACTCAAAATAATAATGAAAAATATATTGATCCCTTATGGTAAAATTTTATTAATTAAAATAAATTATATAATGAATACCAAACTTAAAATATTGATATTCTGAAAAATAAATATAGATTTTGAATTTATCAATCAATCGAGGTCAAATTTTGAAGAACATTTTTATATATTATTTAAATATACTTATTATATTTCAACAAATTATTGTAAATGGAGAAATCCTCGATCATCTATGAAGGTTGATATTTATAGAACTTAATTTGATTTGTTAGATTTGATTTGTTAACGAGTATAGCAATAGTATTTTACATTTATTACATCCTACCTATATCAACATATTTCATACTTCAATTTAGTTTAGCGGCCTCGGCTAGATAATTTTTAATATATATCATTTAGTAGGATAAGATAATCAAGGTTAGATGAATAATTAGTCATACATATAAATTTTAATTGCTACTTTATGATATTTCTATGAGTATCACATCGAGGTCGATTTCGTAAAATATTAAATACAAATTTAAACTTATCAATCAATCAAATGTTTTAATTAATAATGCATTTCATATTCAAACCATTAATATATAGGACTTTGTTTGTTACATACTTGATGAGTATATATAACCTTGTAATTAACATATTTCATATATATTAATATTTGTCTTTTGCCTATGATAGTACTACACGAGAGATTCATTTAAGTTCAGACACACAAACTTTTATATAGTTGATACATACAACACACACCAATATACATACACACACACACACACACACACACAGTTAGTTAGTTATCTCCGAATTAATTTTAACATTATTTTATATTTAATTTGAATATGAATAATTGGTATTATATTGTCTATTTCGCAAATCCTAATTTTTTTCATAAAAATATAAAAAAAAGATGTTGCACCTTCACAAGATTGTAGGAGTAAAATTTAATGCTATACAAAGTAGAAAAAAATGAGTAATAGAAATAATTTTATAAAAATTGACCACTAATTGTCAATTTTATTAAAAATAATTTGAAAATATGAAATATACCGACCACCCAAAGTCGGTATAACATTAAATTAAAATATAAATAAAATTGATCATGTTAAAGCTGACATTGGGAGGTCGGTATTTTACATTAATATTTTTTTATTTTATATAAAACAAACTTTTAGGGGATTATTTATTTAAATTTAATAAAACCTATTATTTTGTTAATTTTTTTTATTTTTAATTTACATAAAATAAAATTTTTATTCATCATTTGCTAGTACATTATCGACCATCAAAGGTCAATGTTACTAAAAATAATCAAATAAGAAGAAACATATCGACAATGGTCACAATCTAAATATTTTAATGAAAAATAATTTAACTATATAAAATTTAAACATACCGACATCTTTCCACTAAAAATTGACTTCCTGAAGTCGATGTTCTTATTTTTTTTAATTTGTTTTTAAGAATACTGACCTTCGGAAGTCAAACATTGCCAACTTCCATCAGAGATCAGTACTTCTAGGTTGCTCTTCATAGTTTTTTCAGTAGTTTTTGAATGTACTAACTATTCAGGCATGCATGCATGTGAAACTATCTACTGCATTTCAAGATTAGATGGAAAGGGTACATATACATAGAATGAAGTATATAAGAAAGAATATCATAATAATATACCTTAAATCATTGATACATGAATGTCATAATACTTGAATATACGAGTATGTGACTATAATCGACATCTAAGACCCATGCAAGCTATAACATGAATCACCCAATGTAAGACTTCATATCAGGATTAAAGTAGATCACCTGCCAAAGGTAGCCACGCCACACCTTACTGCCTGAATGCTTGTCAATGCAACGGCTTCATTGCATAATAATCATCCCTAAAAAGGGCATAAATTTAAACCTATGCTGGCACATAGTTATGAAAAAAGGAACTATTATATAAGGACCCTTGGAGATAGTCCCCCTAATCCAATCTATTTGGTGCTAAGTCACATCCCACGGGAATACATATACATATACATGCTTGAAAAAAGAGCATAAGTCTTTTCAGATATCATCAGGCATAGTTTGTCTTAAAAGCCAACATATTTCATACTCATGCATACTTAGGCTAAAGAGTCGAATCATAATTCAATTCATGAATACATGCATAGGAGTAGCTAATTCACACTTTTACATAATATTGTAAACACCCATTGGGTTTCTTGAGACAAATCATAGACATTATGTGATCACGTTTTTGTCATAACCATACTTCTCTTGATAACATAGTTATTATCGTAACTGGGTCTTGACCCAAATTATAAAACTCATAAAAATACTTGTTCATGCAAGCATATGTCGTGAAAAATGAAGAAATAGCATGGACAATCAAAATTCATAATTAAAACAACATAATAAGACGAAATCGTATGTCATCCATGAAGAAAACAATAATTAAAACATACTTAAATTTACCTAGGTATAGATTAATAAATAATAGGAAATTCATATTCCATTTTCATAAAATCCATGGAAATCATCATAATTATACTTACATCATCCTGAGATCAATGATTCAGTTCAATCCATATCTCAATTTCAACAAATTAAAACTAACTTAAAAAGACCCATTCACAAATCACACATAGATATCATGAACTTGATGAAAATAGATTTTTGGGTATTCATGATTATAAAAGAAAATCATGAATCAATCCGGCAAACCTTGAAGAGCTAGAAGAATTAGAATGACATAGACTTAAACTGAAAGCAATCTTGAAATCCTAGCTTGGACTTCCAAAGCTTGCTTGAATGGAGTCTGAGGAGATAGAATTTCTTAGAGTCTTAGTGTTTGAATGAGAATAAATAGGAATGAAGGACAATAAGCTAATTTATGGGTTTAGGATAGGTGAAAAGGTCATAAAAGACCTTTAAACTAAACAAAAATTGCGTGAAGACCATTAACAAAGCGGACTTAAATCTTGTACAGGACACTCCTTGAAATGTTGATGTGCTGCCAAAATACAACACTTTTGATATTTAAAACTTAGATTTTGTGTGTTCGCAATGCGATATTTGTGGGTTTATGTGTTTTTGTGTTTAGATTTGTAGTATCACAGGTTGGCCATGATTTTGGGGAAAATTGTAGAAGTTGCTTGTTTTTATTATTGTACGAGACAATCTATGACTCGTAGTCCAGTTTAAGAGTCGTGGATAGGATTCGTGAGGATTTTCTGCGAGGGGCTATTTGCTGAAGTTGAATTCTATGAACATATAGATGAGTTGTGGAGCAGTTTACGATTCATAAAATACCTTTCGTGCACTAAAGATCAAAACTTGCGGGAAAGTTAACACACAAAAACCCCTTTACGGATCATAAACCACTTTATGAATCATAACGGGGTGACTGATGTGTTGTCAAAATATAACACATTTGTTGCCTACAACAAGAAATTTTATGAGTACTTAAAGTGAATTTTTATGGTTTTGATGTATTTTTGTGTTGATCTTGTAGAAAAGTTAGGTTGGGATGATTTTGAAGAAAGGTTACAGATTTTCCTGAAGCATAGGATATACGAGACTACCTATGAATCGTATCTTAAGCTATGAGTCGGAGGTCTGTCATAGTAATAAATAGAGACCAAAAATCAGAAATCTTCCAAGTAAAGGTCGCTCTTATGAGGACATCGTATGAGTCATAACACACATTACAACTCGTATAGGTGGACTCGTAGCAAGAAACAGAGAGCCAAAATATTGGACCAAAAACTGAAGACCAAGACTACGAGACAAACATATGATTATTAGCCAAGCAATGACTCGTATCAGTGGGTTGTACCAGTTGAGTCAAAGATGTCAAGAACCTGATATGAGTCCCCGATTACGACTCGTAGGTCACCCTACCAGTCGTATCTGTGAGGCGCACCAGCTGCCAACTGTCTCTTCTGCATAATTTTTAGGGTTTATTTGTACATACTATACATACTACTTTAAGTTAGATTTTCATTTCATATCAGATATCTTGTAGACTTAGGAAATTGCTCTTGAATATTCTGTCAAGAATATTTTAAGTTATCACCTTAGTTTATTCTATTCCCTTGGAAAACCCATTTTTGGGGATTGCAAATCTTGTGTTATACACTTTCGATATCTATCAAGCTTGTGGGTTTGCAATTTGTGGTGTCTTCACTTTTCATTGTGTTGGTAAAACTCTCAACTATGCAACTTGTGGTGTTTTCACTTTTCATTGTGTTGGTAAAACTCTCAACTATGTCTATTATTTGCATTTTTGTATGTTTTGCCTTAGCAATGAGTAGCTAAGCACGCACAACATGGGGTTGTGGGAACCATGGGTAGCTGACTTGAGATAACCTAGGTTTATTGCATTTTTTTGATTGAGGTTTTACATGTATTGTCTATTTCCCTTCATTATTGTAGTTGTTTGGTGGTGGCTAACACCAAACCTTGCCTACTATGACGATCCCAACAAAGGTAGTGACGAATTGGAAAATAGAAGTAGATGACAGAAGTCAATTGATGTGTTCTCGTCTTATCCACCACACCTGACTAAGGAGAGGTTGACTGGGACAATAGGTAACGGTTAGTTGGCACGCCATGGTTGTTGACCAAGTGCCATGGTGAAATTCGACTTTCACCTTCATAAGAGGGCTGGAAGAACCTAAGTTACTGTCTTGCATGCAAATCACCAATTGTATTTAAGTTATCTAGGGTAATCGAGTTGACGAACTATGGGGAACACAATTCCCAAGTTGTGCCCATAATTGATTGTTTCCTCGCGTCATAGTTAGTGTTTGTTTTATTTTGTTTTTCAATCACAAACATCCTCCCTCCATTTAGAGATTTTAGTTATTGATGCTTCAAATGATTAGTAGTGAAGTCTTATATAATCAATCCTTGTATTTCCTGTGGATTAGACCCTAACCATCGGTTAGGTTAATTCCTAATAGGACCGCTTTCTTATTGCAGCATGAACATCATGAAAAATTATGGCGTCGTTACTGGGGAGTACGATTATGTTTTTATTCGACTTCACTATCAGTTAGTTCTAGTATTGATTTTTAGAGTCTCGTGTATTTTTATTATGTTTTTGTTTTTGTTGTTTTATTTTATTTGCAGGGTTTAATAGGTTGTATGCCCAACAAGGAGCCAGGGCAATCCCTTTGCTGTACTCAATTTAGAAATCCATCGACTACCTAGAAGAATGGCTCAAGTAAATGAGAATATCGAGGTTGACAAGGATATGAATACAAATGAATATATAGGAAGAGAGAAGAATCCACAACAAAGGAATAATAGGCCACCACTCAGTGACTATGAAAACACTTATGGATGGAATCAATATCGATTGAACCTTATGGCTATGGATGTTACAGGTGCCATAATACTGCCTCATTTACCAGCAGATACTAAGTTCACTTTATCGAGTGGATTCCTCCAAATCTGTGGACTATTCAGAAGGCTACGTTCGGAGGATCCCTACCATCATCTTCAAAATATGGTGTTTGTTTGCAAGAGTGTCATGGGGACACAAAACCTTTCTGTTGATGTTGTTGGTTTAAGAGTGTTTCCAACTGTCATTGATAGACAATGCAGCTGTATGGTTGTTCGAGCTTCTTCTGGGTACTATCACAAGTTGCGGTGAACTTCAGAGAGTATTCCTTGAAAGATATTTCCCAAGATCTAAGAAGTTGAAGCTCAAAGACAAAATCAACAACTTCGAGCAATTGCCAGGTGATTCTATTAGCACAACATGGGATAGGTTTACTAAATGCTTGATGATGGTCCCTGATCACAAGATGGTTGATGATGCCTTGGTTGAGATTTTCTATTGGGCGCTTGATGAGAATAGTCAAGCTTGCGCCGACACAATCATGGGAGGCATGTTCTTAGACCAACTTTTTGCATTGATAGCCGCAAGGATGGAACAAGTGGTGAAAATAAATATAGCATGGGGTCAACGAGAGCGAGGTGTGATGAAACCTTCTTGTGAGGTTAACACCAATAATGAGAGAGCGAAGGTAAACAAAAAGATCATGGAACGACTTGCTCAACTTTGTACAAGTATGGACTTTGTTTTAAAGCAAAACCAAGAAAGTGTCAAAGCAGTCACCCACAAACCTCCAATGGCTTCTATCTATGATGATCATTCTTTGATGAGGATGTATGTTTTTTAAGCAACCAAGCGGGGGGTTTCTGGAACAACCCCCAAGGGTCCAATTTGGATTATTTGAGGCAAGGTTCGGGGAATCAAGGTCGGAACTTCAACCCTGATGGGGTGTATGGAGACAACCAGGGTGGATACTATGAGACAGAAAGAGTACTAGACGCAGAGTGGGGAAGACGAAAGGGCTACAGGAATGGTCCATATAAGCCTCCTCACAACTATGACGCCGGGTCAAGTAACTCCAGGATTGAAGCGATGTTCGAAACTTTGTTGAAGTGAGCTGATCACCAAGATGAGACTTCAAATGGAATGAAAGCAGATATTTCAAATATTAAACAGAAAATAGTGTTTCATTTGGTGGTGATTAAGCAACTTGAACAATAATTCGGGTAAGTTTCTTCACAATTGAACCGACGCAAAAAGGGCACCCTGCCAAGCAATACGGTTCAAAACCCAAAGAATGAAGGGCATTACATGGCGGTGATGACTAGGAGTAGCAAGAAAACATCGTAGATCCCCCTATGCTAGAAACTGTGGATGAAGTTGATGAGAAGGGCTTCAGTGGTGAAGTTTTTGCTGAGGGAGAACATTTGAAGGTTGTTGGGATACAACAAGAAGATGCAAGGGAGCACGAAAAATTGAAATCAATTCCCAAACCCATCCCTCCTTTCCCTCAAAGGCTTAAGAAAAAGGTAGAGGAGGGAAATTCAAACTCTTCCCCTAGATTTTGAAGCAACTCTTCATCAACATTCCCCTTCTTGAGGCCTTGGAGAAAACACCCGAGTATGCCAAGTACATGAGGGATTTGGTGACCAAGAAACACACTTTGAGCCAAGAGTTCTCACAAGAACTCGAATAATGTAGTGCAATTATGACAAAATTCCTTGTGCAAAAATGAAAGGATCCCGGTGCATTCACCATCCCTTGCACTATTAGTGCTGTTGAGTTCGCAAGAGCATTGTGTGACTTAGGAGTGAGCATCAATTTAATGCCTCTTGCTGCATTCAAAAAGCTTTGCCTTGGTACTCCTACCCCGATAAGAATGAGGTTGCTTATGGCGGATTGCACCATTAAAAAGCCATAGCAAATCCTTTTGGATGTGCTTGGTAAAGTTGATAAATTCATTTTCACGGTGGATTTTGTGATCCTTGACTACACAGTTGATTTTGAGGTGTCCATCATCTTGGGGAGACCATTCTGGCCACTGGGAGAGTCCTAGTGGATACGGATTCAGGACAACTGTGGTTTAGGGTAAATGATGCAGAAGTTGTGTTTGATATTCATAAATCTATGAAACACTTGGATAAGTGCAAGAGTGAAATGTGGACCCTCAATGATAGTTGATGAAGAACGATGACAAAATTGACCCACGAGATTAAACAAGGCGCTTCTTTGGAGGCAACCCAAGCATTGATGATAAGTGTTGGTTTGTTTTAAGTGTTTTTGGTTTTTGAGATTCTTAGTTAGAAGGTGTGAGTTTGTTTTTATGTTGAAAGACATTGGTGTAGTTGTAATCTATTGGGAATTGTTATGTTTTGTGATTTGGTTTGTAGGTGAAAATTGAAGAACTAAAGATCTGAAAAACAGCACTTGGAGTAGCCTCAGACTACTCCTTCCTTTCTATCGAATCGATCATAACCACTACCTACATTCCAGGAAATTGTGCACCACAAATAAGAGCTGATAAAGAGACCCGCA
>JAPFFP010055801.1:0-44062 GCA_026153255.1 Solanum medicagineum | reverse complement strand
CCCCAATTTGTTTGTCTTCTTGACTAAATAGCTTAGTGTTTTTTTTTTTCCCTCTTTTTGAATCACAACCCCCCCCCCCCCCATTTTAGAGAATATAGTAATTGATGCTTGAAATGATTGTTAGTGGATCAACACAGCTAAGGCCCGTATTCCCTGTGGATTCGATCCTAACCTTTGCTTAGGTTTATATGTGACTGCGACCCCTTTACTGTTGGAGCATTAACATCACTCACCTTAAGCAAACTTCCACAAATAAAATCTAGTCATGAAGAGGTGGATGAGGAATGCCTTTGGTCCCTACATGGTTAGATCATGAAGGCAAAAATTATGTGTTAGTACGTTTGAATGTACAATGTATGCGGGCATGAAGTACATATGAACATGATAACCAACATTTCGATGGTAGATGAGAAAGACACATATATTGAAAGAATTATATAGGAATGAATATCATATCAATATGCCTTAATGCCATGATGCATGAATTCCATAAGACTTAAACATAGTGGGGATGGAACCACATCCAATATATAAGACCATATGAGCTATTACATGGAATCTCAATGTTGTCTGTACACTTGAAAAAGGGTAGACTACTTGCCAAACGTAACCTATTCCCTTAACAATTATGGGCCTTGCCCATTTTGTTAGGTGGTGGTACATGCATACATCATCATCATCATCCCTTAGAGGGGCATAAACATGAACATGAACCTATATTGGAACATAGTTATGAGAAAGGTAGGTTTTATAGAGGAACCTTAGAAATAGTGCCCTACCTCCGATCTCATTCGATGCTAAGGCATCATCACATAGAGATACATGTACATTCTTGAAATAGGATCATAAATCATTTCAAATCATAGTCATGTATACTTGGGCTTAAAAGCCAAATCATAATGCATAATCATGCAAACCTAGGTTTAAAAGAAAAATAAATTAATAATCATACATGTTGGGCTCAAAGACCAAATCATACTTCATTTCATATGTCCATGCATAAGAATAACTCATTTATAACTTATACATAGTGGTGCATACACACCCATGGGACTTAAACTAATATCATAGACATTATGTGATCACATTTCATATCATAACCATACTTGCCTTGGAATCATAGTCATAATCATAATTGGGTATCAACCACATCATAAATCTCATGAAAAACCTTGTTCTTGCATGCTTATTCTATGAGGAATGAAGTAATAGTATGAGTATTTGAAATTCACAGTTAAAACATTATAATAAGATGAAATTATACTAAATCCATGAAGAAATCAGCAATTGAAACATAATTGAAAATATCCACGAATAAATTCATCATTGAAATGGCATGCATTTTTAATTCTCATAATATCCATGTAAATTGGCATAATAAGACTTAAATCAGGGTAAAATCATCAATTGAAATCAACTCATGTCTTAATTTCTTCAATTTAAAGCTAAATCACAAAACACACTTGCACATCATACTTAGAAATCATGAAATTTAAGAAATGTATTTTAGAGATTCATGATTGAATGAGAATCTTGATTGAAACCACACATACCTTGATAATTTAGGAAGATTAAGATGAAATAGGCTTTAGACTGAAGCACCCTTGAATTCCTTAGCTTGAGTCTTCAAAGCTTGGTTAAATGGAGTTTAGGAACTTTGAATTCTAGAGTCTAAGTGTTAAAATGAGAGTGAAGTGAATATAATAGGCTAACGAAGGATCTAGAGGTCTTAAAATAGGAATAAAAGTCTTAAATGACCAAGGGTTTAGGCCAAAGTGTCCAAAATAACCTTAATGAAACGGGGACAAAATTTGGCGAGGTGAACTGCACGGCACCATACTAGAACCATGGGGTGTACTATAGACCATACATTGTTCCATAGTGGTGCACTTGGAAGAAACAAAGAGGTCCATGGAGAGGTCCTTTCGTGGGATCACTATATGAGACCCCCTTTAGGATATGGTGTGCTCCACGGGCCATGAAAGGTTCCGTGGTGAGGACCCTTGGAGAAAATTCAGGGCCTTGTGAGGTGGCCCCACCACGAGGCACTCCACAGCCCGTAATGTGTACAACTGGCCATCCGTAGTGGGCACATGTCACGACCCAATCCTAGGGCCTAGACGTGGTCGACTAATGGGGAACCCTAAGGAACCCCAAACAAGCCTCATAGCATATTATTACACATCCTTGGTCGTGGAAGCAATATAAAGCAACATAAGAAATATAAACCAGGGAATTGGGCATAGGGGAGAGAGAGATTTATAGTTAAATAGCTTGAATATCATAAGTGAGTCAAAGCTCAAGCATAATACATAAAACGTCCAACAATACCTCTATGCATAGATAAGAGGGGGCCCAAGACAAAGCTACCGGACTCACCCTAATAGTCAAAATAGAACATAAGAAAGATGTCTCAACACAAAGATAAGAGAAACATAGACTAAGGTCCCCGAAGTGGAGGATTCACCAACTAGCTTTGAGTAGAACCGATCTAGCCACGTAATGGAGAAGGATGATCAACTTGGGCAACGGTTCCTACATAGTGATATCATGTAGGTAAGAGTATATGTTAGTAAATTTGAATGTACTAAGTATACTGGATGCAATGCAAAAAGAGATAATCTTCATAGTCAACATGCATAGTAATAGGCAATAGGCATGATATAGCAATATGACATGTATGATCAATGAATAAGTAAAACATGATTAAGTAGTCCTTACTCATATAGAATATCATATTTGTAGAATAGACCAACCTATCTATTCAAGGTATAAACCTCTTGGTGGTTGTGTGGTATAAACCCCTTACATGGTTGACGGTAATCATACCTTACCAACACAGTGACGAAGTATAAACCCCTCGCATGGCTGATGAGTATAAACCCCCAAATGGTTACCCAGGCTCTTGTCCCCCCAGATCAGGCATGGTCTGATGCAACACTTTATATAGGATTTATCATAGACTCTAGTGTGACATTTGATATAGGAATAATCTTATACATAAGCTCATTTCATCATCATAACATCATTCATATCATATCTCATGCTTTGGACCTTCATTTCCTCATGAAACCATAACCGGACATTTTATCAAACATCTTCGTTGTGTGTGGGGTAAAAGTTCATGCAATTTAGAGATGAAATAATGCAAGCAAAATTCATTGTAAAATCATAAATGAACACCTTGCAACACCGCCAAGACATTCACATCAACACCCCTTATCAAATCCAGCATCTGATCCAAGAATTGAAGCTCAAAACATGCTAAAACAACCATACTTTCATGAACTAAAAAAAACTGTGCAGTAAATTTCTTAATATACAAGACCCACGTGTAAAATCAACTTTAAATCATGCAATACTAGTAAAAAGTAGACCTAGGCACCATGGGTGAAATGACCCAATGGGTCAATATCACATACCTTAGCTTTGGAGAAGTTTTGTGAAGGTTGAAGATGGAGGCTTGAAGCTTGAAGAGAATCTTTAGCTTTGGATGAGGGTTTTGGGTCTTGAATTTGGGTATGCAAATATGGCTAAGTGTTTGAGTGAGTGTTGGGTAATGTTTTGGGGGATATGAGGGTGAAATTTGGCTAAGTATAGGTGAAAATATGTTTGGAAAAACTTAGGCCAAACACTTAGAAAAATCTGGACGGACTAAGAAAACTGTGGAGAAAATACACGTCTCCGCAGTGCGGAAAGGACGCGGAGGCTCTCTAGAAATAGCACCAAGTGAAATTTTATAATTCTATTCCTTTGCTTTAAACTCGAGGTTAGACCCTTAACACCCTAATTTGAACTCCCTGAACGAGAATATGAAGTTGAATTTTCGAAATAACCAACAGATAATTAGATATATAGAAAATAAGATTCGAGCACTTCAGAGGCACGTTTTTGGGCATTTTTTGGGGTTGTTTCGATATCTCCCCCTTGGGAACATTCGTCCCCAAATGTAAAAGAGACGTACAAGACAAGAGTGATCATGAATAAAGCAGCCCTAACGAGAATGCAACATAGCATATAAAACACCATTTTCAAATCCTCAACATAAGTGTAAAATCAACATTAATTTACCAACTTAAACATGTATGCACATGAATGACATAAGGGCATAAACATAGGACTTCGAATCATAGAAAGGACTTGACATGTCATCATAAGCTTGAATAGAGTGAAAGAGATATGGATATCGCTTCTCCATGTCTACATTGGCTCTCCGAGAAACACATACAAATAGACAACTCTTCCAAAGGGCCTTGACAAACACTACATCATTATCAATCAATCAATTTTTCCACTCATACATCCAACACCTCCACCGGAACCTCCTTCTAAACCAAATTATCCTCCACCTCACCCACAACTTTCAAGAGTTCTATCGTACTAGTGTCACCAACATATCCCCTCAACCTAGAAGCATTACAAACTGGATAAACCATACCCCTATCATAGGCAATTCCCAAACTCATGCAACCTCACCAACCTCCCTCTACTCTCTGTAAGGACTCACAATCCTCCACTCAATTGTCAATCTTAAATACACCTAACCTACTTGGTACCATAATCGCCATCTCCCCCCTGGGAGACAACCTCTCCTCTATCATTCTCTCACCCAAAACTTCCAACTCTAATAAGGCGGAAATCAAGGCCTTGCCTAATCTAGTCCTCTTAACCTAAGAAGATTTGGGACCATCAAGAACATTATACTAAAATTCTCAACTTCCTTCAACCTAACTCCCTATCTAGCCGACCGATGGACTCTACTAGGCATCTTTTTACCACCATTATCCACACACACTAGGCTACCTGGAGCACCAAACACAACATTAGCCTTACCGAAAAAACCAATGCACACTCATACAATAATCCCTAAGGAACTCTAACAACCTTCTGGTTATCCTCAACTCACACCTATCATATTTAGCAACCAATTCCCTCATCATCAATGACTTGTAACACTACTCCCAAATAATTCACAGGTTCTAAACAAATCAATACCTCATCACTAGAGACCACCACAAACATATCAAGGTAGGGTTTTAAGACCCTATTCATAAAACCCATAGACACAACCAATGCATAAGCCAACCAAACGACTCCACCAATATTCAAAATGCTCACTCCTAGTCCGGAAAGGACACTTAGGGATACCCATACCCTCATCCTCACTTGGGGACAAAACCAAACGAAAGATCAATCTTAGAGAAGTGACTAAGCCATTATAATTGACTAAATGGATCGACCATCCTTACCCATCATATTACAACCTTACGGGTTCTACACTCATTAGAAAGATGCTATGCAACTAGCCACCTACCCCAAGACCCTCAACACAACAAGCTTAGTCATCATCCCACAGGAATACTTATAATATGCATGTACATACTTTCAAAGGGGCAATAGTCATTTTCCAAATCATTTTAATGCACAATTAGGCTTAAAAGCCAAACACTATTCATAATAACTCATACTTAGGCTCAAATGCCAAAATCATAATTTCATAGTCATAATACTCATGCATAGCAATAGCCTATTAATATACAAATTGGTACAAGAACCCAAAATGCTTAAAGAGCCAAAATCAAAGACATATATGTGATCACGATATTGTCATAACCAACCTTTTATCAAAATCATACCATAAAACGAAATTGGGCTTACCCATATCATAATTTTTTTTTAAATAATCCGTGTACATAAATGCATATGCTATGAACAATGAGGAAATGACATGGGTAATTAATACTCAATTTAAAATCAACATTTATAATATGAAGTTGAAGTGAAAACATAGTTAATTCCATATTTAAATTCATAGTGTAATCTCTCATGCATAAATAATTTCCAAAAAGGGGAACATGCATACTTATTACTTCATAAACCCAAAGTAAATCCTCATATAACGGTTTAGATCACATTAAAATCATCAAATAAATACTACCCATGCATCAATACAATTTTAGGAATCATAATATTCAAATCCCAAATTTAAATAAGTAAAATCCATATAGGCTTTCTTGAAAAAAAAATTTGAAAAGGGCTAAACTTCATACTTGCATAATCATAGATAATTTCATGAATGCATAACATACTTCATAGCCTATAGTCATCATGAAATCACTCGAATTCTAAAACATGTACATATCTTGAGAATTTTTAACTTGGCATTTCATCAAACACTTGGTGGGCACATATGAGGACATGTTCAAATCATGTAAAATCCAAGAGTAATAGATCATGAAATAGTGAAATCAATGCATCTTAAAATTATGTAAATCAGCCCGCCAACATTATGGTAAAAACCCATCATGGATAACTTGTAAATCATATCAAAACTTCACAATAGTTCATAGATTTCATAGCTCGGATCATGTAAAGTCTCAGTAGACAAAGATTATATCATAGTATAAGCTCAAAATAAATATTCATGCATGATCAAAACAATATTTAACAAAACCCCAACATATTTTATACTTATATTTCATAATAATAGGTACCTATAGGAAATACAACTTGAATCATGCAATTTCATAAAATAGAAAGATTGGGCTCCATGGGTGAAAGGAACCCATGAATGAAACTCACATACACATGAATCCTACTAGCACCAAGAGATAACACAAGAAATAGCAACTGCCAACCTATCAATCACCCTACTCACAACCTCTGTAATAGCCTATTAAACCCAAGAGGCTCCTAATATCGGATGAAGTCTAAGGTCTAGGCTAATATCTAGTCATCTTCATCTAACTAAGGTACAGCTTAATACCATCACTCAGTATCTCCCAACCAAGGAAGGCAACCTCTTACCATCAAAATTCCCATCTCTCCTATTTAGAGCCCAACCGTCTTCCTTATAATTGTAATACTACCCTCAAATGACTCACATGTACTACCTCAATTGGGAACAAAACACATTATCACCACCAAACCCACCATAAACCTATTAGGGTAAGGACTGGAGATCTTACTCATTAGAGTTACAGGCATAATCGGCGTACTAGTCAAACCAAAGGCACAATCCCATAATTCAAAATATCGGAAAGGACATTCAAAGCCTCATCCACCTCCAAAAAACAATTCTATAGACAAAACAACTCAGGTTCAACACCTCCATTTCTCCCAAGATGACAAATGCAACCCCTTAGAGACCAATTGTACCTTAGGGAATGAAATGGACCTACCTCCCTTGCTACCATTCACAACATCCTACTCAAAGTCGGGCTCATTAGGGAATCGGGGATACCTTTATAGGTTCTACCATCCAGGAAGACACAACATGCATGTAACTATTCCATCCCTATAATGACATCCAAATCCACCATGCCAACTCCAAAACACAATAAACCAATACCTAATATATTTCAAACCTTGATCAACACCTATAAACCTTCTAGCAACAATACACCCAACAAAAGAATGGACACCAAAGGCCCACATAACAACTTGGGCACACAAGAAGCCCCACTAGCAACCAAAAAGGATAGAGAAGAAATAGTGACCTAGTAATACATGCACAAAAAAGCCAAGAAAACTTCAACTTACCGGTAGTAGCATCGGGCATCTCATCCCCTACTTGAGTAACTTGACGAACATGACCACCTAGATATAAAGGTAAGCCACCCTTATGCTTCCTTCGAACATATGGACAATCCTTTAGCTTGTGACCCACTTTACTACACCTATAACAAGCGTTGGTCTTCCTCAGGCATGGGTCACCATGATACTTCCCACACCTTTGACACGTGGGATTTGTCATCCCACCATCACCTCTTTACTCTTATCATGACTATGGGGGCATCCTTCCTCTTATGCCCCACTCCCCAACAATCGAAACAAGTGTAGTTATCCTTCAAACATGGGCCTCTATGAACCTTACAATATGTTGGACACATCGAATCAATTCTACCCTTGAGACTTTGGAACCTACCCACATTACAGGCCTTGTTGGCCTCACTACCTCCCCCCTCACCAATAGAAGTCTCGGGAGCACCTACTTGATGGTTGAGTTGAGTTGCCAATGTTGTCACTAATTTGGCCATTACCTATAGGGAATTTTGAACCTCCGCATTCGATATATCGCCATTTTGAGTAGCTTGAGACATATACTAAAATTTAATGGATAGGCGTTAGTAATAAGCCCTAGGGGATCTAACTCTATCGCACGACATGGATCATAAATAAGTGAAATATTTCCTAGAACGCCTCATAACCTCCTACACATAGTTGTGGTGCACAAGACAACCATGAATAAGACTCTAATCGATGCGATATGTTGGACTCTGAGAATCTAACAACCTAATGCTCTGATACCAAATTTGTCACGACCCAAGCGTAGGGCCTAGATGTGACCTGCGAATGGGAAACCCAAAGGAACCCCAAATAAGCCTCATAGCATATTACACATCCTTGGTCACGGAAGCAATGTAAAAAATATAAACTAGGGAAATTGGGCCTAAGGGAGAGAAAGATTTACTTAAATATCTTGAATATCATAAGCGAGTCAAAGCTCAAGCATAAAACATAACATATCCAACAATACCTCTATACATAGATAAGAACGGGGGCCAAGAAAAAGCAAGCGAGCTCACCCTCATAGTAAAAATAGAACATAAGAAAGATGCCTCAATAAAAAGATAAAAGCAATATAGACTAAGGTCCCCGAAGTGGAGGACTCACCAACTAACTTTGAGTAGAACCGATCTAGACACGTAGAGGAGAAGGATGATCAACTTGGGCACCGGTTCCTACATGGTGATATCATGTAGGTAAGAGTATGCGTTAGTATGTTTGAATGTACTAAGTATATGGGATGCAATGCAACAAGAGATAAGCTTCATAGTCAACACGCATAGCAATAGGCAATAGGCATTATATAGCAATATGACATTTATGATCAATGCATAAGTAAAACATGCTTAAGTAATTCATATTCATATAAAATATCATATGTGTAGAAAAGACCAAGCTAACTATTCAGGGTATAAACCCCTTGGTGGTTGTATGGTATAAACCCCTCACATGGTTGATGGTAATCACACCTTACAAACACGGTGATGAAGTATAAACCCCTGGCGTGGTTGATGAGTATAAACCCCCAAGATGGTTACCCGGGCTCTTGTCCCGCAGATCGGGCATAGTCTAATACAACACTTTATATAGGATTTATCACAGGCTCTAGCGCAACATTTCGTATAGGACTAATAATATACATAAACTCATTTCATCATCATAACATTATTCATATCATATCCCATGCTTTGGACCTTCATTTCCTTATGAAACTATAACCGGACATTTTTATCAAGCACCTTCGGGGTGTGTAATGGGGGTAAAAGACCATGCGATTTCGAGATAAAATCATACAAGAAAATACATTGTAAAACCATCAATAAACACCTTACAACACCCCCAAGACATTTACGTCAAAACCCTTTATCAAATCCAACATTAGATCCAAGATTTTGTAGCTAAAACAACCATACATTTAAGTACTAAAAAACAATGTGCAGTAAATTTCTCAATATACAAGATCCACATGTCAAATCAACTTTAAATCATGCAATATTAGTAAAAAGGAGACCTAGGCACCATGGGTGAAAGGACCAAATGGTTCAACACCACATACCTTAGCTTTGGAGAAGTTCTTGTTGAAGGTTAAAGATGGGGCTTGAATTTTGAAGAAAATCCTTTGCTTTGGATGAGGGTTTTAGGTCTTGAATTTGGGAGTGAAAATTTGTCTAAGTGTTCGAGTGAATGTTGGGAAATGTTTTGGGGGATATGAGGGTGAAATTTGGCTAAGGATAGGTAAAAACATGTTTAGGAAAACTTATGCCCAACACTTAGAAAAATCTGGATGGACTAAGAAAACTGTGTGGAAAATACACGTCTCCGCGTCGCGGAGAGGACGCCGGAGGCTCTCTCGAATCGCACCAAGTGAAATTTCATAATGCGATTCCTTTGCTTTAAACACAAGGTTAGACCTTTGTCACCATAATTTGGACCCCCTATAGAAGAATATGAAGTCATATTTTCAAAATAACCAATGGATAGATATATGGACAACAAGATTTCGGGCTCTTCTGAGGCACATTTTGGGAACTTTCTTGGGTCGTTTCAGCACACCTCAAGGAAGACTCTTGGTCTAAGAAAAACAAGGCCTTTTTAAGGCTAAAGGCTCACTACAAGGCACCCTGTATAGTCCATGGAGTGCACCATGGCCGTTTAAGGTTCCTTGAAGGGGACCCTTGACCAAAATGTCTTGGAAATGAATTTTTAAGTATAGCTGAGGCCTCCCAAGGCCCAAGTCTTTACATCATCTGCCCCTTGCAAACATTATTCCTCGAATGAGCTAGAATAGGACTTGAAAATCTTGACATGAATTGAAACATTTTAATATGGAAGTAGAATGCATAATTTAACTTTAAAACCATGAAATCATCAAATCCATGCTAAAACGTCATTTAAATCATTTTTCATGCACATATATGATGTCATGACATGATAGCATAAAAATGATGGAATTATGGCCATTTACAAAAGAAGAACCTAACACCATAGGCTTGAATAAATTGGAATAGATAGGGATATCGCTTCATCATGTCTTATTCTGCCTCCTATGTAGCACTCTCAACATGTTAATTCATCCAAAGCACTTAAACTGAAGCAACATCCTTGTTACAAAGTATCTTCACTTGCCTATCTAAGACTTTGATCGGAATTTCTTCATAAGTCATGCCTCAACCTCAACACCTTTCAAGGGCACAATTGTATCAGGATCACAAATCAACTTCCTCAACATCGACTCATGGAAAATCGAGTGAATAGAACTCATATCAAAATGCATTGTCATTTTTACCAAAACACATCACACCTTTCATAGGTGAAACCTTCACAAATACCCAATTGCCAACATGGAACTCAAAGTCCCTCTTTCTAACATCCCAATAAGACTTTTGACAACTTTGAGCCTTTCTCAACCTTTCTCTGATCAATTTCATCTTCTCCATAGCCTCCAACACCATGTCTAGGCTAATAAATGCCATCTCACCTATATCAAACCATCCCACTGGGGATCTATATCTTCTCCTATACAAGGCTTCAAGTGGTGTCATTCCAATGCTAGCATGGTAACTATTGTTGTAGGAAAACTTAATGATTGGTAGATGATCATCCCAATTTCCCTTGAATTCCTACACACAAGCCTTCAACATATCCTCTAAAGTTTTAATCGTCCTCTCGGCTTGCCCATCCGTTTGAGGATGAAAAGTGGTACTCAACTTCACCTTAGTATCAAGACCTTTCTAAAACAATCTCCAAAAGAGAGAAGCAAATTGGGTACCACGATATGATATAATGGACATAGGCACACCATGTAATCTAACCAACTCCTAGATATATAACTTGGCATAATCCTTGGCATTGAAAGTAGACTTCACCAGTAAGAAGTGAGCCGATTATGTCATTCTACCAACAATTACCTAAAAGGCAAATTGCTTTGGGGTGCAGGGCAACCCAATCACAAAGTCCATATTCACATCCTCCCACTTCTAAGTAGGAATCTCAATGTCTTGTGCCAGACTGCCAGGCCTTTGGTGTTCTACTTTCATATGGTGACAATAAGGATACTCGGACACAAACTTAGCTATGTCCTTCTTCATACTATTCCAACAATACACTACTCTCAAGTTGTGATGCATTTTGGTAGATCTCGGATATATGGAACAGGGAGAGTTACGGGCCTCTCTCAAAATCACCTCTTTAAGACCATAAACATCTGGAACATATGACTGATCTTGATATCATAGCATACTATCTCCCCCTTGGAGAAAACCTCTGTCTTCATTTCTGCAACCAACATCTTCAACTTAACCAACGACGGGTCAAAGTATTACTTTGCCTTGACATCAACTACAAAAGACTTAGTCCTATTCTGAACAAGAATGCCACTATCATTAGAATTAACCAATCTAACACCCAATCTAGGTAAATGGTGCACATCATTTACCAACTCTTTCTTGCCCTCATCAACAAAGACTACACTATCAAAAGACAGTCTACTAAGGGCTTCAGTTATAACATTTGCCTTGTTAGGATTATATTGAACACTCATGTCTAACCCTTAAAAAGCTCTAACCATCTCCTTTGCCTTAAATTAAGATCTCTTTGAGTGAACACATATTTCAAGCTCTTGTGATCGATGAGTACATCAACATGAACCCCATATAGATTAACGTCACCAAATCTTGAAAGCAAATACCATAGCCACTAATTCAAGACCATGAGTCAGATAATTCTTTTCATGCACCTTCAACTGTCTAGATGCATAAGCTATCAGCTTGCCATGTTGCATAAGCAGACAACTCAGAACAATCCATGAAGCATCATAATATACCACAAACCTATGTAAGCCATCAAGTAGTATCAAAATCGGAGCCGTTGTAAGTCGATCCTTTAATGGTTGAAAATTGTTCTCACACTCATCTTACCAAATGAATTTGGCCTTGTTTTGAGTCAACTTAGTCAATGGTGAAGCAATATATGAAAAACTCTCTACGAACCTCTGATAATAACTAGCTAACCCAAGAAAACTCTGACTATCAGAGGGAGTCAACGGTCTATACCAATTTTTACGGCCTCATTCTTCTTTAGATCAACTTTCATACCATCAGTGGATACCACATGACCAAGAAAGGCTACTTCACCGAGCCAAAACTCACCCTTACTGAACATGGCAAATAATTATTTAAATATCAAAGTCTAGAGAACTAAACTCAAACTATCCATATGTTGTTGTTCACTCTAAGAATAAATCAGAATATTATTAATGAAGAAAACCACAAATATATCAAGGAATGGCTTGAACACCCGATTCATGAGACCCGTAAACACTATCGGAGCATCAGTTAACCCGAAGGACATCACCATGAATGCAAAGTTCCCATATCTAGTCTAGAAAGCTATCTTTGGGATATCACACTCCCTTACCCTCAACTGATGATAACCAGAATAGAGGTTAATCTTGGAGGAATGTGTAACTCCTTGAAAATGGTCAAACAACTCATCAATCCTTGGAAACAAATACTTATTCTTGATGGTTGCCTTATTCAATTGTCGATAATCAATACATATCTTAATTGATCCATCTTTCTTCCTAAAATAAGACAAAAGCACCCAAGGTGATACATTTTGGCCTAATGAAGCCCTTTTCCAACAAATCTTTCAACTGGTCCTTCAATTTAGCTAGTGCCATACAATAAGGAGAAATAAAAATAGGTTGAGTATTAGGATAAAGATCTATGCCAAAGTCTACTTCCCTTTAGAGAGAAATACCCAGCAAATCTTTAGGAAAGAAATTTGAAAACTCATTAACCATTGAAATTAGCTCAAAAGTAGGGAACTCAGAATCAACATATTTAACCCTTACTATATGATAGATACACCCTTTAGAAATTATTTTATGAGATTTGAGATAAGAGATAAATTGACCTTTAAGAGTGGAGTCACTACCCTTCTACTCAAGAACATACGCGTTTGGAAACTAAAACTTGACTGTTAGGGTCCTACAATCTATAGAGGCATGTGAAGCCTATAACCAATCCACCTCAAGAATAATATCAAAATCAAACATCTCAAGTTAAATAAGATTACATGGTAGGACTTATGCAAGACTAAAACAGGAAAACACCGATAAACTCTTTAGGCCACAATAAACTCACCACAGGAGTATAAACTAAGAAAGGCTCCCCCAAAATTTTCGGACTCAAACCAAACATAATATGCAAGAAAAGAGTCAATAAAGATAAATTTTCACTCAGACCAAGCAAAGAATATGCATCAAAATCAATGACTTTAAACGTACCATTCATCATATTGGGAGTCTCCTTTATCTTGTACCTATCATGCAAGGCATAGAATATATTGTTCCAAGGTGCACCACCTTTTTGAGCATTTGGTTGAGCTTGACCAATTGGAACCATTTGTCTTTGACCCTTCTTTGGAGCACTAGAACAATCAATAAGCTAATGGCCCATCTCACCACACACATAGATAGTACATGAATCCCTCAAGCACATAATCAGGTGATTCTTTAAACAGTTGTCATACCTAGGACGTCTTGGTCCACCTTCAACTTGTACCTTGGGTTGAGGCACTCTGTCCTCGTATTTGTGCCTTGACCTTGATAGAAGTGAGCACTACCACCACCACTTCTAGAGTTAGAGAACCCCCATCATGGTGGGCTGAGAATCCACCATCGTAGTAGGCCCTCTTAGAATCCTTCATTCTCTTTTCCTTGAGCTTCTCCTTTTCAATTTATTTGGCATATGTCATGAGTATAGAAATATCCATCTCTCAAATAAGCACAGTCATATGATATTCTTCCATAACAAATTTAGACATCCCCAAAATAAATTTGTGCATTCTAGAACTAGGGTCAGCCACTAGCATTGGAGCGTGCATTCAGAAGTTATTAAATTTGAGGACATATTCCCACACACTCATACCACCCTAGTTGAGGTTGATAAACTCGACCAATTTATCCTCTTTAAGTGTAAGAGGGCAGAAATGATCCAGAAAAGCAAATTTGAACTCTTCCCAACCAACCCTATCATCACCTGCTCTCTAAACGGACCATTATGTGTACCACACTTGGGCTACTATTTTCAACTAGTAAATATCTAACATAGATTTTTCATTATAAGAAATCTCCAAATAGTCAACACCTTAGACATCCCATCAATGAATTCACAGGCAACCTCATCAGCTTTTGAACAACAGAATTCCAGAGAGTTCATCCGAGTGAAGTCACTCACCCTAGTAGCTGGGGTGGGTACATAGGAAAGAGGAATGGCATGTATAGCTTGGCTAGTCACAACTTGAGCTAGCATGGAAAAAGCAGTCAGGAACTTATCTTGAAAAACTGGCTCCCCCATGGGCTCTTGAGGAACTTGTTCCTAATCAATAGGCTCATGTCAAGCCCGAGGGGATCTTCTTGGCAAAGGACAACATATGTATCCATAGGCAGAGCTAAAGACCCAGGTTCTGATGCTACTATTTTGGCCCTAACTTAGGTCAGAGGCAGAGGAGAGCCAGAGGACGTGGCAGAGGCTGAGGACATGTCTATAGTTTAGCACCTACTAGAGAATATCATAGAGGTATCACACCTGAGCCTAACTAGCACCGGGCTCCTCTAGAGACCAAAGATCCTGTGACTATTTAGCTCACTCTTCAACTGATTATAGGCATGCTTAAGATTATTGCCCGAGGTAATCTACAGGAACCAAGTAGAGGTGTGGTTCCCCGTCCTTAGGTGCTAGAATAGCCTCATAGTTTTGATGAGTTTATGGCAAACCATTCAGATTCTTTGGGTCAAACATCCTACATTTATCCTCATGTATCAATTGGCACACCAGCATTGATGGTTCCACTAGCCTATATTATTCATGAGCTAGTGTTAGCAGCAGACGACCACTTGAGGTATGAGTGGTTTGAAAAGATGAAACCATCCAAGTTTCAAGGTGGTAAGGGGGAGGATGCATATAATTTTCTTACTTTGAGATATGATATGTTGGAGGTCATAGACCTAGTAGATTCTTAAGGAGTCAAATTTGTTGCCTTATAGTTACGAGGAGTGGCACAGGAATGGTGGCGCTCTTTTATGCGCTCCAGGCGAGGATGTTCCAACCTATTGAGTGAGGTATTTACAAAGACTTTCCAAGAGCAGTTCACCCCATGGAGTTTTCAAGAGGAGGGTTAGTCCAGATTTGAGCCTTTGACTCTAGAAGGTATGACAGCAGTCATGTATGAGGCTAAATTCTATCAGTTGTCTCGACATACCTTATCATTGATACCAACAGAGGCTGAGAGAGTCCATAGATTTGTGAAGAGTCTGGCATTCTCTATTCATTCCAATATGTTGAGGTCTTCACTTGAGGGTTCATCCTTTTAAACCATAGTGGGTACTGTGAAGGAAGCGGAGTTGCTATTGTAAATGGAATATGGAGACTCCAAGAGGGTTCGAGCATTTGATAATTTCATAGGTGCATCATTAGGAGGTAGGAGTTTCCATTGAAGAGGCGATACGTCCTAGCATCAAGGTCCAGTTCATGCTTCATTGCCACCTTCAATAGGTGGTCAGGACCTCGCGGTTCACAGAGTTATAGATAGGGACATACAGATTTCAGGAGAGGACTACAAGTTGAGGTGGTTACAGTATTTGTCATGACTCAAGCCTAAGGCCTAGGTGTAACATCACTAACGAGAACTCAAAAGTTCCCAAACAAGCCTCAATGCATACATAAGATAACATTGGTAAGGAAGCATGGAATAAACATTAACAATCTATACCAAGGAGAAGTAAAAAAGCAAGACGTAATCTATAGGAATAGGGACCTAGAATAGCCATCACATAACCTTAACAATAAATCTAAGGGGAAAGGAGCATGGGAAACACACTATGGGAAATTTCGACTTAGTATCTTCATCATCTTGCCATACATCACATATAACACATCATAGGATATGGACTAAGGGATAGCCTTCATAGATGCATAGTGTAGTTCATATATAACATAGTGTCCAACAATGCCTCTAATTATAGTGGAACGAGAACCAAGACATGTCCCAAGCTTACCCTCAAAGTGAAACACATAAGATAACCATAATATTGCATAGGTAGATAGAAGGTGGGTGTTGTTCTTAGAATGAGGACTCACCATAAGCAAACTTCTGCAGCAAATCTAGCCATGCATTGGTAAATTTAAATGTACTAGGTATGTAGGCATGTAATGCATATGAACGTGATAACCAACATTTCAATTAAATTAGAAAGGCACATATATAAAAAGAAGTATATAGGAAAGAATATCATATCAATATTCCTTAACACTAGTGCACACCCTTGGTGCGTCACGCCAGGGGCGCAAAAATCTCATTGAAAATTGTCACTTGGAAAAATGAAATTGCTAATCGTTTGCTCTTAAATAATGGTTAGGCCCATTGTCCACTCAAAATGACCACCTGAACAAGAATATGAAGTTGGATTTTTGATATCGCGCATGGATTTTGAGATATATGGAAATTACAATTCTAGGCACTTCCGAGGTATGTTTTCGGGCACTTTTTGGGGTCATTTCAATATCTTCCCCGAATGTCAAATAAATGAATATGAGAGACATAAACATGAAAACTTTATCCCATATAAGGACGATACAATGCACTTAAACACAATTTCAAGATCTCATCATAAGTGTAAAATCATCATGAACTAGTCAATTTAAACATGAACATATGCAATGACATGAGGGTTGAACTTAAGACTTGAGATCATATAAAGGACTTAAATCAATACCTTAGGCTTGAGTAGAGTAGAAAAGGTAAGGATATCGCTTTTGCATGTCCGCTTCAAACTCCCAAGTGGCACTTTTAGCTTGTTGATTCCTCTAAAGGACCTTAATAGAAGCGACTTCTTTGTTTCTCAATCTCTTCAATTGCCTATCAAAGATCTGAACCGGAACCTCTTCGTAGGTAAAATTATCTTCAACAACACCCACAACATCAAGAGGTACAATAGCATTCAAATCCCCCACACATTTCCTCAACATGAACACATGAAATACTAGATGAACCAAATCCATTTTTCAAGGAAATTTCAACTCATAAACTACCTTGCCGACCCTTCTCATCACCCTATAAGTCCCACATATCGTGGGATTAACATGCCTTTCTTACCAAAATGGACCACGCCCTTCTTGAGTGACACCTTCAAGTAGACCAAATCACCAACCTTGAACTCAGGCTCTTTTCTCCTCATGTCGGCATAAGACTTTTGACGACTTTGGGCAATCTTCAACTTTTCTCTAATCATTCTAACCTTCTCAAGAGCCTCCATAACCAGATCTAGTCCCAACAAAGCTAGCTCACCAACTTCAAACAAGCCAACCATTGATCTACAATGCCTATCATAGAGGGCCTCAAAAGGAGCCATGCCGATGCTAGAATGATAGCTATTATTGTAGGAGAACTCAATCAATGGAAGATGATCTTCCCAACTACCTTTAAGATCCAATACATAAGCCCTAAGCATGTTCTCAAGGGTTTAAAATGGTCCTTGCGGCTTGGACATCCATTTGACGGTGGAAGGTCGTACTAACCTTAACTCTTGTACCAAGACCCATTTGAAAGGACCTCCAAAAGTGTGAAGTGAATTGTTGCCCACATTCTAATATGATGGAAAAGGGAAGCCCATGCAACCTTACCAATTCATGAACGTACAACCTTGCATAATCTTCAGCCCCATATATGGTCTTAACCGGTAGAAAGCGAGCCGATTTTGTCATCCTATTAACCACAACAAAAATGGAATCAAAACCCTTTGTAGTCATTAGCAACCCAACCATAAAATCCATATTTATCTCTTCCCACTTCCAAGTAGGAACCTTAAAGTCTTGGGTTAGGCCACCCGGCCTTTGATGTACGGCTTTGACTTGTTGACAACTATGACAACCGTAACGAATTTGGCAATGTCCCTCTTTATGCCTCCTCACCAATACACATCCCTCAAGTCTCTATACATCTTGGTGGAACCAGGGTGGATAGAATAAGAAGACTTATGGGCCTCATCAAGGATATTTTCTATCAAGCCATCAACACAAGGTACACACAACCTACCTTGGTAGCTACAAGCACCATGTCCCCATTGGGAGAAAACCTCCACCTTGCGATCTTTCACCAAGGCCTTCAATTCTAACAAAGAGGGATTAAGATCTTATTTTTCTATCACCTCATTAACCAATGAGGACTTAGGACCATCCACAACAACAACAACATCACCATCACCATCCTCCTAAAACCTAACTCCCAATCTTACCAACCGATGCACCTCCCTAACCATCTCCTTGTCACCTCTATCAACGTAAGCTAGGCTACCCATAGACACCCTACTCAAATCATCTGCCACCACATTTGCCTTACCGGAATGATAATGCACACTCATATCATAGTGCTTAAAAAGTTCTAACCATCTCTTTTGCCTCAAGTTGAGATCCATTTGAGTGAAGACTTATTGGAGGCTCTTATGATCGGTGAACAAATCAACATACACCCCATACAAGTAATGGCGCCATATCTTTAATGCAAACACAACGGTGGCTAACTCAAGATCATGGGTAGGGCAGTTCTTTTCATGCACTTTGAGTTATTTAGAAGCATAGGTTGTGACCTTACCATTTTGCATCAACACACAACCCAAATCAACCCGGGAAGCATCACAATATAAATAAATCCCTCAATCCCATCAGGTAGTGACAATATAGGAGCAGACACAAGATCATCTTTCAAGGTTTGGAAGCTCCTCTCACATTCATTGGTCAACCCAAACTTAACCTTGTTTTGAGTCAATTTTGTCATAAGGGAAACAATAGAAGAGAACCAACTCACGAACCTCTGATCGTAACCTACTAGGCCTAAGAAACTCCTAATATACAATGGATTCAATGGTCTTCGCCAATTTCAAATCACATCGGTCTTCTTTGAATCTACCTTAATACCATCCTCCGACACCACATGTTCTATGAAAGAAACCTCCCTCAACTAACATTCACACTTTTCATATTTAGCATACAATTTCTCCTCTCTCAATCATTGCAACACAACCCTCAAATGAGCCCTATGCTCCTCCTCACCACGAGAGTAGATCAAAATATTATCAACGAAGACCACAAGAAAGGAATCAAGGTAGGGTTTAAAGACCCTATTCACTAGGTCCATATAGATAGTTGGTGCATTGGTCAATCGAAAAAACATCACCACAAATTCATAATACTCATACCTTTTCTAGAAGGTCGTCTTGGGAATATCACACTCCCTCACTTTCACTTGATGATACCCGGACCGAAGATCAATCTAAGAGAAATGGATAGCCCCTTGCAATTGGTCAAACAAATCATCAATCCTTGGAAGAGGACACCTATTATTGACTGTGACCCTATTGAGTTGCCGGTAGTCAATACACATCCTAAAGGACCCATCCTTCTTTTTCACAAACAACACCGGTGCACCCCAAGGTGATTGGCTAGGCCTAATAAATCCCTTCTCCAAAAAGTCTCTCAATTGTTCCTTCAACTCCTTCAACTCCGCTGGGGCCATACAGTAAAGGGAATAGAAATGGGTTGAATATCGGGGAGGAGGTCTATGCCAAAGTCTAATTCTCTATTGGAAGGAACACCAGGAAGGTCATTAGGGAAGACATCAAGAAACTCATTCACAACCAGAACCGACTCTATGGAAAGGACTTTAGACTCCACATCCCCAACCCTCATAAGATGGTAAAGACATCCCTTAGAGATCAACTTACGGGCTTTAACGTAAGAGATGAGTCTACCCTTGAACACCACATCTCTACTCTCACACTCAAGAACGGGTTCATTTGGAAATTGGAATTTGACACTACGGGTTCTACAGTCAATAGAAGCATAGTATGCATACAACCAATCCATTCCAAGAATAATATCAAAATCAACTATGTCTAACTTAACATGATCACAAGGCAATATTTTATGCAAGATGCAAATCAGATAACTTCTATACACTTTTCTAGCAACAATAGATGCATTAGTAGGATAGACACCTCATATGACTCATGCAACAATTCCGACTCAACATGGAATCTTTTGGCAACAAAGGGGGTAACAAAAGAAAGGGTGACACCATAATCAATCAATGCATACAAATCAAAGTTAAGGATTTTCAGCATACCAGTAGCAACGTCAAGCACCTCATCAACCCCTTGCCTCCCATGCAAAGCATAAAACCAATTCTGACTAGGAGCACCATGTTGTCAACTACCTCTCCCTAATGGGATGACATTAGCACCTTGTGGACGAACCTCCTAGCCCTTGTTGCGGTTTCGAAGGCAATCTATCGCCTTATTCCCCAATTCCCCATAACCATAACAAGCACTAGTACTTCTCAAATATGAGCCACCATGACCCTTACCATACTTCGTACATACATCTATAGGATCCACACCCCTAAAATCGTGCCCTCGGAAGATCATTTGCAACCCTCTTATCAAATGCATGAGTAGACCTTTGGCCTTGATAGAACCAGCCACTCCTTTGGAACTTACCCTCAAAACAAACCCTCTTGGCCTCATGACCCCTTCTATTCCACAATATCTCCTCTTCTATTTATTCGACATAGGTTATCAAATGCGACAAGTCCATGTCACTAATCAACATGGCACACCGGCACATCTCACTAACCAAGTCGAAAACACCCATCACAAATTTGTTCATCCTAGATTTTGAGTCGTCCACCGAATGCAGAGCATACTTAGAGAGTTAGGTAAACATAAGGGTATACTCCCTCACATTCATAGACCCTTGCTTCAAATTCATAGATTCCACCAATTTAGTTTCCCTAAGTTCAAGAGGGAAGAATTGATTAAGGAGAGATGCCTTGAACTCTTCCCAAAAAATCACATAGTTGACTCCCTTCTCTTACTTCCATTGTGTGACCCATATTTGTGCTAACCCTTTGAGTTTGTAGGCTACCAACTCCGCCTTATCCTTCGACCTCACGCCTATGGTAGACAAAATCATGTAGACCTCATCAATAATTTCTTGGGGGTCCTCATTCACCTTTAACCCATACAATTCTAGGAGATTCATTCTCATGAAGTCTCTCACTTGAGAGGCCAGTGTAGGAGCATGGTGGTCTTGGGCCACTTGATTGGCTTGATAAGCCACAACTTGTGCAAGCAAGGTGAGAGCATCCCTAAACTTTCCATTGGTCGGTTGCTCCTCGGGTGTGTGGGCTCATCTTCCTCTCATGTTAGGCATGATCTAGCATAGAAAAGAACAATCATTAGGGGGAAAAATACTTACTTCAACTCTATAGCACGACTTAGAACTAGAAGAAGGGAAACATTTCCTAAAATGTCTCATAGCCTACTATTCATAGTTGTGGTGCACAACACAACCATGAATAAGAATCTAATCAACGCGGTGTATTGGACTCCAAGGATCTAACAACCTAGTGCTCTGATACAACCTTTGTCATTACCCAAGCCTAGGTCCTAGACGTGACCGGCGAATGGGAAACCTAAAGGAACCCCAAACAAGTCTCGCAGCATATTATTACACATCCTTGGTCGCAGAAGCAATAAAATATGACATTAAGAGATAGGAAAAACAAGGAAAATGGGACTAAGGGTAAACTTCCATATCATAACATCAAGGAACAAGAGAGTCAAGACTCATCAAGGGACCATGACAAGCAACCGGGTTCACCCTCATAGTTAATACATAACATAAAAGAAAGATAGTCTTAGTACATCACAAGAGATCATAAGCAACATCCCCAGAATGAAGGACTCACCATAAACTTTAGAGACAATCGTACTAGCCATGTGAAGGAAGAGAATGATCAAGTGGTGCTCTGGTTCCTACATTATTATATCATGTAGGCATAAAGTATTCATTAGTACATTTGAATGTACTAAGTATGTAGGATGCAACGCAACAAGAGATAGCCATCATAAACAAAATGTATAATCTTAAGCAATAGATAACATACTCTCACTATGACATGTATGGATGTTGCTTGAAGTAAAATCATGCTTATATAGGACATAATATGGGAGTAAGTTGTGACCATTATAGTACAAGCCAAGGCATACCACTCCTTTGGATAAGCGCATAAGGTACAAAACCCTTCATGAGGTTGATGGAGTACAAATCCCCCACCAAGGTTGATGGAGTACAAACCACCCATCAAGGTTGATGGAGCACGAACCCCCCATCAAGGTTGATGGGTACCAACCCATAACAAGGTTACCTGGTCCTACTACCCCCCGAGCTATGTGATCGAGGTACGAATCCCTCAATAGGTTACTCAGGCGTACAACCACCCGAGCTAGCCTTGGTCATCCCCAACACTATAGAGATAATACCATACATATACACACACACACACACACTTCTTTCATCATCATATATATACATTCCTTTTCATCATCATTCCATTATCATTTCATCATTATATGATAATTCAACTCATAAGACATGCATCGGGCCTTTAATTCCTCAAGAACCTATAAGCAGATATTTTATCAAACACTTTGAGGTGTGTAATGCTATTGTAAAACCATGCAATTAAAGAGTTAAATCATGCTAAAATAAATCAATGTAAAACCATCAATATATACATGGTAACACCTTTAACAATATACATCAAAACTCTTCATCAAATTCTCACAACAGACCTTAGATTCATAGATCCAGATATAGTAAAACAGTCACAAGTTAATAAACCCCAACATAGTGTGTAGTGAATTTCATAATGAATAAGACCCCATGAACAAATCAACTCTAAATCATGCAATTTTGAGTAAAAGAAAGCTTGGGCATTATGAATGAAAGGAACCCATGAAAGAAATCCAAATACCTTAGATTTGGAGATGAACTTGATGGAGATTAGAGATGGAGACTTGAAGTTTGAGTACAATCCGTAAGATCCAGAAAAGGTTTTTAGACTTGAGTTTAGGAGTAAAATATTTAGATAAGTGTTTTTATGAGAACTGAGGAATGTTTAGATTGATAGGACGGTGAAAAATGGCTAAGTATACGTATTTTCATGTTTGGGAACACTTAGGCCCAAGACTTAAAAGTTTTGGACCGAAGTCAAAACTGGGTCAAATTAACACTAGTGTAAGCCCTTGGCGCGTCGCACCGTGGGCGCGAAAAGCTCGCTGGAAATGGTCACTTGGAAAATGAAATTACTAATAGTTTGCTCTTAAATTGGGGTTAGATGCATTTTCCACTCAAAATGAACCCCTAAGCAAGAATATGAAGTCGTATTTTCAATATTATGCATGAAGTTTGAGATATATGGAAATTATGTTTTTGGGTACTTCTTGGGCACATTTTCGGGCACTTTTGGGGTTGTTTTATCTCCATCCTTCACCTTAACTGTGTCCTCTCACATATCAACCTCATCTACTTGCATGGGAGGATCAATGGTACTCTTTCCACCATGAGTATTAATTGTGATGCACTGCCCTTCATTCTTTGGGATATGAACTGTGTTGCAAGGCAGTGTACCTCTGTAATGTTAGTTGAGTTAAGTTGATACTTGATTGAACTGTTGCTCAAGCTATTTGATAGCAACAGAATGAGACTCAATTTTCTGATTTATACTGGAGATGTTAGATTTCATCCCCTTCATAGTCTCATCCTATGTCTCAGCTTTCTTCAACAGGCGGTCAAACATCTCCTTAACTCTGGAATTACTGGCACCGCTATCGCAGTTGTGTGGTGGCACATAAGGACCATTTCTATATCCATCCCTTTGGCCCCAATCTACATCTCTATATTAGGATTCCTATCATTGTACTCTCCATAATTGTCTTTGAAAGCACCATCTCGATTGTACTTCTGACCTTGGTTTCCTTGACCCTAGCGCCAATAGTCCTGATTGGACCCTTGGGAATTGGTTCGGAAACCCCCCCCCCTCCCGTCTGTCCAACAATGAAGCAAGTGTTCTCCTCATAATAGGGATCATCATCCATGGCTGCTCGCGGAGGTTAATTAACAACTGCATTAACTCATTCCTAATTCTGTTTCGTCATCACCTCCATACCGGTACGAATTCGAGCAAGCTCTTGCATAATCTCTTTAGTTGTATTAGCTTTTTCCAAACCAATACTAACAGTGCATGCACTTTTGGTAGATGATCTATCCATTTGCCCACATGTATAATTCGTCTTGACCATCCTTAGCTTCCTTTCAGCGATCCTTGCACATGGTTGATCTAAGAACATGCCCCCCATAATAATATCAGCACAGGTTTGACAATTTTTCTCCAGGGCATGATAGAAGATCTCCATTAAGGCATCATCAACAATTTTGTGGTCTGGGACACTCCTTAAGCATTTTGTGAATCGCTCCTATGTAGTACTAATCGAGTCACAAGGAAGTTGCTCAAATTTGTTGATTTGGTCTTTCAACTTGAGCTTCTTCGATGTTGGGAAGTACCTCTCTAAAAAGACCTTCTGCAACTCAACCCAATTGGTGATTGAACTTTGCGGGAGAACGAATATCCATACCGCTGCATTGCGTATCACAGATAATGGGAAAATACAAAGACCCTCAGCATCCATAGATAGATTTTGTGCTCCCATCACACTCGAGTAGACAAATGTAATGTTATGTAGAAGACTATGTGGATCCTCTGATGGTAGTCCCGTGAACAACCCACGGTTTTGTAGCATCTGAAGTAACCCACTCGAGACATCAAACTTTGTGTAAGCTGGTAGTGGTGCTAGCATGATAGCTCTAGTCACGTCCATAGCCATAGGGTTCAACAGATATTGGTTCCATTGATAAGCTTCGGTATTGAAGTCATATTGCTATGGAGCAATGACCTCAAGAGGATGTCGGTTGTCATTATTTGCATGCTCATTCTCATTTCGATTCAAAGTTGCATTTGCCATGTTGTTTGCATTATCTTAAGCCATCCTTCTAAGTCTTCTCTAGATCTCTAGGTCAAATGGATTCAAGGGTATGCGTCGATTTGCATGTTGGGCATACACTACACCTATACCCTGAAAGCAAACAAAAACTGTAAAATAAGGGAAATAAGGATTAATTCCAAAATTACTTGAATTAGACAAGTCTAGTCGTATTCCCTGGCAATAGCGCCAAAATCGTGATGTCACCCAAGCTACTCCTCCTTTTTTAGCTAAAGCAGTCGTTGTCAAGATATGTAACCTAACCAAGGTTAGGGTTGAATTTCACTGGGAATATGGTAGACTTAGAAGAATTCAATTGCAATTCGGGTTGATTAACCAGCTTATCTCCCCAAAGAGGAGGTTCATAATAACTATTAAAAATAATTCTAAGCTAAGACAAGTGTTAAACCAGAATGAAGAGGAACTAGAGTATAATGTTCCATATTATTCCCTAACTTAGTATTACCAGGTAATTAAATTATTTTCTAGTGTGTAGCATGTACAACGATAAGTTAAGTTCACTAGACCTTTTAGCCCAGTCGAGAGGCGAATTTCGCTACGTGATTTATTCCATCTCTGTAGTGTGAAGTTACTAACCCTTACATGTTCTCCCAGTAAAACCTCCTCTTAGCTCAGTTCGGTTGACTAGACAACAAATATCAATTGAATCCTGTCAGTTAATCTCTTTTTCTATCCATTACTGTCTTGGTTCAGTCAGTAACATAAGGCGGCATCTAATGTTGGCCACCATTAGAAAGCATTCAATACGAAGAGAATTAATCAATACATGCATGCACACTTTTCAAGAATTATGAATTATCTGATTTTACCTTGTTAGTTCTTCATTGTTCGCACAACCCTAGCTGTGGATTTAGTACTCATGACCAGTGTAAATGCAAGAATTATGAATTTGAATAACATAATTAAGCACTTAAACAAGAGTATTACGCATAAGAAATCCAACTCTTCAATGAGAATCACAAGATTGAAATTATAAGATGAAAATATAGTTTTACAAGTGTTTCTCAAGCTCTCTAATGTTTCTCTATTGTTCCGTCTTCTTTCTCTATGAAAAATAACCTTAAAACCCTATTTATAGTGTTTAAAATACAAAAATAAAATGAATTAGGACAACTGGGTTGGCAAGTCTATGAGGTGCTCTACGGGACATATAACAGTCTACGGCTCATGATCGGGCTTTTGTGAACTGTTGCTTTGATTCTAGAACTATCTTCTATGATACCCCTTTATGACCCGTATAAGATTCTACGACCTGTAAGGGATTTCGTCTGATGGAATTTCAGCAAGTTCTCCCCTTTTGATCCTCAGGGTACAATACCAAGTCTATGACTCATCTACGTGTTCGTAGACTCAATTTTATAAATACACCTTCACTGGGATTGCAAACAAGACCACCTTTACAACTCATAGAATACTCTACAACTTGTAAAAGGTCTCGTGGATCATCACTTTCACAAACTTCTACTCACTTTGCCCAAAAATAAAGCCAACCTTGTAATCCTGCAAAACAAACATAAAAACACATCAAACCTACTAGCATCGTATTGATAACATACAAAATTCCAACTTTTAAGCATCAAAAGTGTTATTGTAATTTGATAGCACCTCAGTTCACCATACCCTGTACAATTGGAGATGTTGAATTTGCGAAGGCATTAGGTGATTTAGGCACAAGCATCAATTTAATGCATCTTGCAGTGTTCCCAAAATTAGGCTTGGGAGCCCCTAGTTAAAAAAATATGTGGTTGCTGATAGCTGACTTAATGGTGAAGAATCTTGTGGGGATATTATATGGCATCCTTGTCAAAGTGGAAAAATTTATATTCCCCACAGGCTTTGAGATCCTTGATTGTAAAGTTGACTTTGAAGTCCTAATCATCTTGGGAAGGCCCTTCCTAGCTACTGGGCGAGCACCGGTGGATATGGAATCAAGCCAACTCAAGTTTCAATTGAACGTTGAAGAAGTTGTTTTCAAAATTTGTCAGTCTATGAAGAGGCCAGATGATTTGAAGATGGAAGTTTGGGAACTTGGTGAAGTCTGAGTAACCAAGTTATCCAAGTCGTGCCGCGATAATAAATCATTTGCTACTTTTGAGGAAACCCAAGACATCTGATGTAACAATAATGTTTTTGTTTTATTTGTAGCTTTTTGCACTTGTAGGTAGTATAATTTTATCATTTTGGTTCTAATTTTTGGACTTAAGGATTGGTGGTATATAGGGTAATACTTTGTTCTATGAAGGATATGCACGACCAAGGCTAAGTCAGCCAACCAGGGTTGATAAGAGATAAAAAGAGATCTAGCACTAGGTTTATGACTCGTGATTCACATCACATCTCGTACACTGACTCATAGAACTGTTCCGATAAGCAAAGTTTTGTGCACTCTAGTTTACCAGCCAACTTTACACCCCATAGATTAAATTGCGGGTCGTGAATGGGACTCGTGGACCCCGGCTAAGATTTCTAAAAATGTCAAAGTGTTGGGAGCTTCTACCACCCAATCTACGAGTCGTATGTCCATGTACGACTCGTAGATAGATGAATCCAATGTCCCAAATTAGGATTCAGACATACTACGACCTATGTTCTACAGATCGTAGAATCTTCTACGACCCGTAGTTGGAGTTTCGTAGGGCCTGAACCCAATTTTTACACGACCTGATCAATGGTATAAAAGAGGGTTAAAATCATTTATCTCTCATTCTTTCCTAAATTTCCCAAATTACCCAAAGATCTTCTCCCCCCCCCCACACGTATCCGACCACTGCCATACTTTCCGACAAATGTCCTACTACTCTCCAGCCACCTACTCTTAGTTTCGTCCTTCAATTTCTTAACTTTTTTAACCAAATTTGATATGCTTTGGCTCTAATTTTTATATATCACTAGAATTTGTATCATTAGGTTGGTTTATTGTTGGGAATGGTATTCTGATGTTTATGTCCTAGTAATAGGTGTTGCCCATTCATGTGAAATAGATACTTAGTTGAAACTAATTGAGTAGTCGCCTTTGATTTGAACCATGTATATGCCAAATAATGTGTTTAATATGTTTAATGAAATTGTCCGTGAAGTGTTTATATGTCATTGCTTGAAATCACTAGTCGCATGTCATCAGAGTAAATTGAGTTATTTGTTTGAAAATGGCATGTAATTGCACATATGTGAATGATAGCATGAATTTTAATTGTCCAATGGTGGTTGAAATGTTATGTGAATGCGCAAATTGATATTTGACGGGGTAGTTTAGAATTCACATATGTGGGTTGTTAGGTAACTTGGTGCAATTGTCTGAGTTCGAAAATTGATACTTTGATACTGAGTATAATTGCTTTGTCTTGTTGTTGAGTTCATAATGGAACCCATTTGAAGGACTTAGAAAACCCAAGCTTCTATATTTTTTATAGTACGAGGGTCTTTTACATACCGTGGATTAATCTGCGAGCTGTAGTTACCCCTCGTGAGTAAGTCCAGCAACATGAAGATTTCTGGGATTCCACCAGACAAAACCATTTGCAGGCTATAGTTTATACTAAAACTCGTAACCTAGTTTCGTAGGTTCAGTACCTGTAAATATTAATTCTGGAACCACACCTACGACTAAGTCTATGGCTTATAGTTTATTCTACGAGTCGTATCTGGTCTCGTAGTTGCAGTTCTAGTAACTTGTTTTACTGTACCCTAACACTTATGAAGGCTTCTAAGGCCCGTAGTTTTTCCTACAACTCGTAGACGAGCCTTTGTAGGTTCTTTTGCCATTCTTTCTTTCAACCTTTTGCTTTTCTTTCCCATACTCATGAGGCTAATTAGTGTGTTACATGTGTGAATATTAGGTACGATGGCCCCCAAACCCAAAAAAAGTGATATCTAAGCCATGTAGTCGCGATTGAGAGAAGAGTCCTCAGAAACCCAATCTACACCTGAGGCCAGTGAGTCCATGACCTAGGTGTCCAGTCAAATTTAGGGACGTAGAAACATAGAAACGAATAGCTTCCAGATAGATAGGGCACCCTTAGACTTGGGCCACAGTGGTCTGTGCTCCCCAGTTTGACGAGGGAGGTGGCAGGGATAGTAGCTCCATTCAGATGACTTCTTCTAGAGAGGGACCCTACTTTGAATCTAGAGAGGTATTTGATTCTAAGTCTTCTTCAGCACACCCAGCACCATCCTCACCTCCAGATGCATTGTCTAACCAGTGGTGTATGTAGGGTATCTAACAGATTGTCGAGATGACCTCTAGCCTGACGATTTGGGCCGACAAGCTTGTACTATATTTGAGGAGCCCTGGATCAAAATCTCTCAGGTTAACAACAGCTCCATTGGGGATGTAATACCCCGTGATGGTTAGAGAGTTCTATGCTCGTACACCGCCACCATTATGGAATCAACCCCTAAGAGGAAGAGACCTCTTTCTTAGCTTCATCTAACACACATGAGGGTGAGGAGAGTTTCAATCAATCGATCTGAGGCCAGCATCCTACATTATTTTGTCCCGATTATCAGACCCTGAGGACCACTGCTGAGTACGATCACAGATTAGGGAAGACTTGAGACAAGGTATTGATAAGAGATCCAGCCCACAAGGCCGCACTAATGAGATGGTTCGCAATAATATTGCAAAGAAGGGTCAGTACTCTAAGTGGTTTTCTACATCATTGGCATTGATAGTGAAGGCATCCTTCAACTTCATCGATAAATTTTGGTAGGCTGTTGTTAGATCGCAGATCCGACCAACGCATGCAGATAACACTTTGACACTGGATCATGCCGTATTGGATGACAACATCTTGGTTGGTTATGACACTGATTGGGCCTACTTGATAGCAGATCAGATTCATGAGGTGGCCCTGAAGAGGTCTACCTCCATCTGCTTCCCGTGCTTGATATATCAATTGTGCATAGCGGCAGGGGTGGAGATTTTTCACTATCTAGACACCTTGATAGAGGTTCAAAGGACACTAAATGCCAACATAATGAAGGTTGTGGTACTCATCGGAGGGCCTGTCACGACCCAAGCCTAGGTCCTAGATGTGACTGGCGAATGGGGAACCCGAAGGAACCCCAAATAGGCCTCGTAGCGTATCATTATACATCCTTAGTCATGAAAATAATAGAATACAACGTGAAATAGTAAATTGGGACAACAGGGGCTAAGGGAACACTTTCATATCATAAACAAAAAGAACCAATAGAGTTAAAGTTCATAGCATAGATACATAACATGTCCAACAATACCTCTGCTACATAGATTAGAGCAAGGGCCAAGACAAAGCAGTTGGGCTCACCCTCATAGTCAATACATAAGTCAAGGAGAAAAAGTATTAATACATAGTAAGAGATCATAAGTAACATCCCCAGAATGGAGGACTCACCACCAAACTTGATAGAAGTCGTACTAGCCACGTGGAGGAGCAGGATGATCAAGCGGTACACCGGTTCCTACATGGTTACATCATGTAGACATAGAGTATGCATTAGTACGTTTGAATGTACTAATTATGTAGGATGCAATGCAATAATAGATAGGTTTCATAAGCGACATGCATAATCATAAGCAATGAATGACATACTCACAATGTGACATGAATGATTCTTGAAGCAAAACCATGCTTATATAGAACATACTATGAGTGTAAGGAGTAACCATTATAGTGCAAGCCAAGGCCTACCACCCCTTTGGATAGGCGCATGAGGTACGAACCCCTTCATGAAGTTGATGAAATACAAACCCCTACCAAGGTTGACAGAGTACAACCCCCCATCAAGGTTGATAGAGTACAAACCCCATCAAGGTTGATGGGTACCAACCCCCAACAAGGTTACCTGGGCTTACCACACCCCGAGCTAGGCGATCAAGCTACTAACCCCTCGATAGATTACCCGGGCCTACAAACACCTGACCTAGGCTTGGTCATCCCCAACACTATATAGAGATAATATCATATATATACACTTCTTTCATCATCATACAAAAAAATTTCTTTTCATCATCATTCCATCATCATCTCATCATCATTTGATCATCATATAGTCATTAAACTCATAAGACATACATTGGACCTTGACATACATTGGACCTTCAATTCCTTAGGAATCCATATCTAGAAATTTTATCAAACACTTAGAGGGTATGTCATGCTAGTGTAAAACCATGCAATTCAAGAGTGAAATCATGCTAGAAAAATTAGTATAAAGCCATCAATAGATACTTGGTAACACCCTAAAACAATATACATCAAGACCCTTCATCATTTCTCACGATAGACCTCAGATTCATAGCTCCATACATAGTATAACAGTCATAATTTCATAAAGCCTAACATAGCGTGCAATGAATTTTATAATAAATAAGACCCATGAATAAATCAACTCTAAATCATGCAGTTTTGAATAAAGGGAGCTTGGATATCATGGGTGAAAAGAACCCATGAAAGAAACCCACATACCTTAGCTTTGGGGATGAACTTGATGATGATTGTAGATGGAGACTTGAAGCTTGAGAGGAAATCCATAGATTCGGAGAAGGTTTTGAGACTTGAGTTTAGGAGTAAAATACTTGGCTAAGTGTTAGAATGAGCATTGGGGAATGTTTAGAATGATATGCGGGTGAAAATCGCTAAGTATAGGTATCTTCATGTTTGAAAACACTTTGGCCCAAGACTTAAAAGTCTTGGACCGAAGTCAAAACTGAACAAAAAAAATGCACTAGTGCACGCCCTTGGTGCATCGTGCCAGGGGCGCAAAAATCTCTCTGGAATTCATTTTTTGGAAACTTGAAATTGCTAATCGTTCGCTCTTAAATCGGGGTTAGACCCATCTTTCATTCAAATTGACCCCCCGAACATGAATATGAAGTCAGATTTTCAATATTGCTCATGGATTTTGAGATATATGGAAATTACGATTTCGGATACTTCCAAGGCACATTTTCGGGCACTTTTTAGGGTCGTTACAATATTTCCCCCTTGGGAACATTCGTCCTTGAATGTCAAAGAAATGTATATGAGAGACATAGACATGACAATTTCAGCCCACATAAAGAAGCAACAATACACTTAAACATCATTTCAAAAACCTCAACATAACTTTAAAATCATCATGAACTTGTCAATTTAAACATGAATGTATGCAATAACATGAGGGCTGAGACTTAGGAATTTAAATAATAAAAGGACCAGATTTGTTATCATTAGCTCGAATAGAACGAAAGAAGTATGGGTATTGCCTTCCATGCCCACTCCGACTCCCCGAATTACACTTCCAAATTCACGATTCTAAAAATAAAAGGCCTTGACGAACACCGCACCCTTATCAATAAATTTTCACTTGAATTCACCTAACCTCTCCACCGGACCTTCTCATAGGTCAACTCATCCTCCACAACGGACACAATCCTCAAAAAGTTCTATAACACTTGAATCACCAACGCATCTCCTCAACCTAGGAGCATGAAGAACCGATGAACCATTTCCATATCCAAAGGGAATCTCACATTCGTATGCAACCTAATCAATCCTTCTCGTCATTCTATAGGGACTCACAAACCGTAAACTCAATTCCCTCTTTACAAAGATGACCACACCTTTTATGAGTGAAACAATTAAATAGCCCCAATCACCAACTTTAAATTCAAGATCCTCTCTCCTCTCATAGGCATAGGACTTTTGATGACTTTGGGTTGTTTGATCCTTTCCCTAGTCAACCTTACCTTCTCCATTCCTTCCATAATCAGATTTGGACCCAGCAAAGCAATTTCTCCTGCTTCAAACCACCCAACGAAGGACGTACAATATCTACCATGTAGAGTCTCAAAAGGAGCCATAGCAATGCCAGAATGATAGCTACTATTAGCCACATAAAGAACCCTCTTTGTCAAGCCACCAACACTAGGAATAGACAACCTACCATAGTTCCTAAGGGCACCATCTCCCCCTTGGGAGAAAACCTCAACTTTTCCCTCTTTCACCAAGGCCTTTAATTCTAACAAGGAGGGATCAAGATCTTGTTTTGTTATCACCTAATCAACCAAAAATGATTTAGAACTATGAACAATAATCACACCACTATTACCAACCTCTTCCAACCTAACTACCAACTTAGCCAATCGATACACCTCCTTAGCCATTTCCTTATCACAACCATCAAGTGTGCTACGCTACCCATAGACACCCCACTCAAAGCATCCACCACTACATTTGCCTTACCGGGATGATAATCCACACTCATATCATAGTCTTTAAGAAGTTCTAACCATCTCTTTTATCTCAAGTTGATATCCTTTTGAGTGAAGTTATATTGGAGGCTCTTATGATCGGTGAACACATCAACATACACCGAATACAAGTAATGACACCAAATCTTTATTGCAAACACAACGGCAGCTAATTCAAGATCATAGGTAGGGTAGTTCTTTTCATGTACTTTGAGTTGTCCAGAAGCATAGGCTATGACCTTACGATTTTGCATCAACACAAAACCCAAACCGACCCGAAAAGCACCACAATAAACAATAACTCCCTCAAGCTCATCTGGTAGTGACAATAAAGGAGCGGACACAAGCTTATCTTTTAGGGTGTGGAAACTCCTTTCACATTAATCAGACCACACAAACTTAGCCTTCGTTTGAGTCAATTTTGTCATAGGAGAAGCAACAGAAGAGAACTCATTCACAAACCTCCAATAATAGCCCACTAAGCCTATGAAACTCCTAATGTTTGACGGGGTCAATAGTCTAGGCCAATTTGTAATCACATCGGTCTTCATAAAATCCACCTTAATACCATCCCCTCACACCACATGTCTTAGGAAGGCAACCTCCCTAAACAAAAATTCACACTTTTCATACTTAGCATAAAATTTCTCCTCCCCCAATCTTTGCAACACAACCCTCAAACGGGCCCTATGCTCCTTCTCACCATGAGAATAGATAAAAATGTCATCAGTGAAGACCATAACAAAGGAATCAATGTAGGGTTTAAAGACCCTCTTCATTAGGTCCATAAAGATGGCCGGTGTATTGGTTTAACCCAAAAGAAATCACCACAAATTCATAATGCCCATACCTAGTTCAAAAGGCCATCTTGGGAATATCACACTCGCTCACTTTCATTTGATGATCCCGAACCAAAGATCAATCTTAGAGAAATGGCTAGCCCCTTGCAACTGGTTAAAAAAATTATCAATCCTTGGAAGAGGATACCTATTATTGATGGTGACCCTATTGAGTTGCCGGTAGTCAATACACATCCTATGGGACCCATCCTTCAATCTCACAAACAACAGCAGAGCACCCCAAGGTGATTGGCTAGGTCTAATAAATCCCTTCTCCAACAAGTCCCTCAATTGTTCCTTCAACTCCTTCAACTCCGCCAGGGCCATACGGTAAGGGAGAATAGAAATGAGTTGAGTATCGGAGAGGAGGTATATGCCAAAGTTTATTTCACTTTAGGGAGGAACACCGGGAAGGTTCTTTCAGAAGATATCAAGAAACTCATTTACGGTAACCAACTCTATGGGAAGTACTTTAGACTCCACATCCCTAACCCTCACAAGATGGTAAAGACTCCCCTTAGTGATCAACTTACAGGCTATAATGCAAGAGATGAATCTACCCTTGACCACCAAATCTTGACTCTCCCACTCGAGTATGTATTCATTTCGAAATTGGAATTTCACTCTTTGGGTTTTACAATAAATATAGTATGTATGCAACAAATCCATCCCAAGAATAATATCAAAATCAACCATGTCTAACTCAACCAGATCACAAGGCAATATTTTATGCAAGATGCAAATAGGATAACTTCTATAAACCTTTCTAGCAATAATAGATGCACCAACAACAATAATAGATGCACCAACAGGAGTAGACACCTCATATGACTCATGCAACCACTCGGGGTCAAGATGGAACTTTTCGGCAACAAAGGGGGTAACAAAAGAAAGAGTGGCACCCGGATCAATCAATGCATACACAGTAAAGTCAAAGATTTTCAACATTCCTGTAACAACATCGGGGACTTCATCAACCCTTTGCCTCCCATGCAAAGCATAGAACTAGTTGTGCCTTACGTATTATCTTGTCGGCCACTTCTCCCCAATTGGACCACATTATCACCTTGTAGATGAACCTCCTTGCCCTTATTGCGGTTTCGAGGGCATTCTATCGCCTTATGCCCCATTCTCTCCCTCAATTTCTCCTCTTCCATTTGTTTGGCATAGGTCATCAAACATGACAAGTCCATGTCATTAATCAACATGGTAGACTGGCATTATAAACTAACCAAGTCAGAAACACCCATCACAAATTTGTTCATCCTAGGTCTTGAGTCGGCCACAAAATGCAGAGCATAATTAGAGAGTTGGGTAAACTCGAGGACATACTCCCTCACGCTCATAAACCCTTGTCTCAAATTCTTAATTCCACCAACTTAGCTTCCCTAAGTTCAAGGGGGAAGAAACGATTAAGGGAGACCACCTTGAACTCCTCCCAAGGTACCACATAGTGGATTCCTTTTTCCTCCTTCCATTGGTTGTACCAGATTTGTGCTATCCCTTTGAGTCCTTTGGCCGCCAACTCCGCCTTATTCTCCGGCCTTACACTCATGACGGACAAAATTTTGTATACCTCATCAATGAACTCTTGAGGATCCTCACTCACCCTTGACCCATAGAATTTCGGGGGATTCATTCTTATAAAGTCTTTCACCCGAGAGGCCGGTGTAGGAGCATGAGAGGCTTGGGCCACTTGGTTGGCTTGATTAGCCACCACTTGTGCAACCAAGGTGAGAGCATCCCTAAGCTCTCCATTGGCCAGTTGCTCCTCGGTCATACGAGCTCATCTTCCCCTCGTATTAGACATGCTCTAGCATAGCAAAGAACAATCCTTAGGGTAAAAGCTTACTTCAACTCTATAGCACGATTAGAACTTGAAGAAGGGAAACATTTTCTAAAATGTTTCATAGCCTCCTATTCGTAGTTGTGGTGCACAACACAACCATGGATAAGACTCTAATCAACGCGATGTGTTGGACTCCAAGAATCTAACAACCTAGTGCTCTGATACCACTTTTGTCACGATCCAAGCCTAGGGCCTAGACGTGACCAGCGAATGGGGAACTCGAAGGAACCCAAAACAAGCATCATAGTGTATTATTAAACATCCTTAGTCGCAGAAACAATAGAATACAACAAGAAATAGTAAATTGGGACAACCGTGGATAAGGGAACACTTTCATATCATAAACAACAAGAGCCAATAGAGTTAAAGCTCATAGCATAGCTGCATAAAATGTCCAACAACACATTTACTACATAGGTAAGAGTGAGGGCCAAGACAAAGTAATTGGGCTCACCCTCATCCTCAATACATAAGTTAAGGAGAGAAAGTCTTAATAAAAAGCAAAAGATCATAAGTAGCATCCCAGTAATAGAGAACTCACCAATGAACTTGATAGAAGTCGCACTAGCCATATGAAGGAGGAGGATGATCAAGCAGTACACCGGTTTCTACATGGTGACATCATGTAAGCATAGAGTATGCGTTAGTGCGTTTGAATGTACTAAATATGTTGGATGCAATACAACAATAGATAGGTATAATAAGCAAAATGCATAATCATAAGTAATGAATAACGTACTAACAATATGACATGTATGAATGATGCTTGAAGTAAAACCATGCTTATATAGCACATACTACGAGTTTAATGAGTGACCATTATACTACAAACCAAAGCCTACCACACCTTTGTATAGGCGTATGAGGTACGAATCCTTTCATGAGGTTGATGGAGTACAAACCCCCCACTGAGGTTGAGTACAACCCCCCGTCAAGGTTGACAAAGTACAAACCCCCCATCAAGGTTGATGGATACCAACCCCCAACAAGGTTACCTAGGCCTACAACCCCCCGAGCTAGGCTTGATCATCCCCAACACTATATAGAGATAATATCATATCTGTGTGTGTGCGCGTGCGCGCGCGTGCGTGTGTGTGTATACACACACACGAATTCCTTTCATCATCATACACAAACATTCCTTTTCACCATTATTCCATCTTAATTTCATCATCATATAGTCATTCAACTCATAAGACATACATTGGACCTTCAATTCCTCAAGAATCCATATCCAAACATTTTATCAAACAATTACAGTGTGTGTAATGCTAGTGTAAAATCATGGAATTCAAGAGTGAAAATATGCTAGAAAAATTAGTAAAAAGCTATCAATAGATACTTGGTAACACGCTCAAACAATATATATCAAGATCCTTTATCATTTTTCACAATAGACCTTAGATTCATAGCTCCAAACATAGTATAAGAGTCATAATTTCATAAACCCCAACATGGTGTGCAATGAATTTCATAATAAACAAGACCCATGAATAAATCAACTCTAAATCATGCAATTTTGAGTAAAGGGAGCTTGCATATCATGGATGAAAAGAACCCATGAAAAAACCAACATACCTTAGCTTTTGGGATGAACTTGATGATTGGAGATGGAGACTTGAAGCTTGAGAGGAAATCCTTAGATCCGAAGAGGGTTTTGAGACTTGAGTTTAGGAGTAAAATATTTTGCTAAGTGTTTGAATGAATATTAGTGAATGTTTAGAATGATATGAGGGTGAAAAATTGCTAAGTATAGGTATTTTCATATTTGGAAACACTTAGGCCCAAGACTTGGAAATCTTGGACTAAAGTCAAAACTGAACAAAAAATGCACTAGTGCAAAGCTCTCTGGAATTCATTTTTTGGAAAATCAAAATTGCTAATCGTTCGCTCTTAAATCGGGGTTAGACCCATCTTCCTCTCAAAATGACCCCTTGAACAAGAATATGAAGTCAAATTTTCGATATCGCACATGGATTTTGAGATATATGGAAATTACTATTCCAGGTACTTCCAAGGCACATTTTCGAGCACTTTTTGTGGTTGTTACCAGGCCAAAAGATTCACATTACCTACCATCTTCATCCAGCACTACTGCTCCCACCTTTGAGGTCCCCCCACAAACCGAGGCTAATAGAGAGGGAGGGCCTACTACTACTATTATTGTTGCACTAGAGGCTGTGCCCACAAAGCCTTCACCTATCGACGTGGTATATATGTCAGCGATATCTATTCACACCCTAGTACAGAGATAGGCACACATTGAGTCCTAGTTGACTCAACTACTACAGCAGATTAGGCCTTGGGTTCGCAAGGCCATTTCAGAGGCTGAGGCTCGAGCAAAGTCACACTTTATGACCACACTTGTAGAAAGGCTTACACTAGTACACAACCATATAGATGCATTTGAGAGGCGAGTAGAGCAAAATGTAAGTACAGCCCAGCCTGCTGACTTGATAGCCATCCAAGCAAAGATCCAACACGTTCATTTCTGAAATGAGAGCAGCAACAACAACACCTTTGCCTGACACCAGTGCACCAATTATTGTTCTGTTTATCCCCCAGGAGAAATTACTCCCTGCCCTCGAGAAGAGGCCTCTCCTAGAGAGTGATGATCCAGCGGTTGTGAGGTGAAAGGCGGAGTTGACAGAGATAGAGTAGTTCGAGATTGCAAGACGTTGCTCCATGCAGATAAGGAGGCATAATAGGCACATGAGTTAGAGAGGATGAGGGGTGTTAGACCTTCCGACATGCTGCCACAACTGAGGGGACCACCAAGCAGGTTAAGGGTGGTCAATCACCGCCAAAGACTAGTGCTTAATCTCTCAGGTACGTTCTTTTTGGCCCCTATGCCTTGATTTAGTCATATTTTGTTGTATTGAGGACAATGCAAACTTTTTTCGATGGGGTGTGGGTAATTATAGGCCTCGGTGAAGTCTGAGTAACCATGGCTTATAATTATCTCAAATTTTGAGTCCAAGGAGTTTTCTTGCCTGTGTTCTTTCCCTAAGGACATTTATTTTTGGTTGAATTGACACGTTTAGGATGTGTAAGTAGGATTAGTAGCGTGTTATTCTAAAGTCTATGGTATTTGTTAATTTTGTGGAAAAAAAGACCCATCAAATTTCTGTTAAGCAGCTTTGGTAGCAACCATATGAAATCAATGATTAATAGTGCTTGTTTTGATAAGTGAGGTTTAATTTTGATGAAAAGCATGACAAAGAGTCTAGGTTGACTGTGTAGTCAGTGTCAAGTGTGTGTGAACTTCTTTGCTTAGTTCTTATACTGTGCTTCAATTCAGAACTTGCCATGTTACTCTGACTTAGACTTTAGGTTAGTTAGTTAGGAAAGGATCTTAGGCCATTATTCATATTATTCCACTTATCCTAGATGACCTACCAAATTCTTGATGTATCCCTCGATCCTAATATTTGAGCTTTGCATGAATGCTTTCTTTGTAAACATCTAAGTAGCTGAGCCTTGTTGAATGTCAAATCTTGACTTTGGCCCTAGTCCTTTCTTGAATGTTGTGCACCTTGGTTGATGTAAAAAGCTTAAGTTGAGGGTGGTATACCAAAAGTGGTCCTGGTTCATAAGATGGAGATTGTGCACCTCAACTCAAGCTAAAAACCTAAGTTGAGGGTGGCTGGTATGAGGGAAATCACACTAAATGGGGTAGAAGCTAGTGATACAAGAAAAGGGGGAAAAGGTGCTATAAGCGCAAGGAAAAAAGAATATATTCCTAAATAATGAGCTAAAAAGAAAAATAGTGTGAAAAATAAAAGGCAATGAGTTAAAAATGTGAGTAAGGCACCCAGAAATATTTGAAATAAGACAAGCGAAGAATAAGTTGGAAAATAATAGTGTTAGTAGGGCAAATTTGTAGAATAACGTAGTGTCAGGGAGGGCCATTAGTCACTATGTTCCTAAAACATCATACCAGAGCCCCCTAAGACTATGGTACAAGCCACAAAAGTCCTATAGTGACCCTATTCCAAGTAGTCGAAGGTCATAGTTATGAGTATAGGGAAAAGTATACGTTATTGAGCATAATGTTTAAATATCTAGTGTCAGTGTGAGTGATTTTCTTTAGTCCCAAGCATCAAATAAGAAAATACTATCATAAGTGGGATATAAGAATTCTTTTTGTGAGGGCACTTGCATTACACTATTGATTCTAGGCTATTTCAGTGATGGTTGCTTATCTATGGATACCTTGTTTGTCATAGTTGCGCTGTCACATATATTGATTTGTATTGGTTTGTTTGATAACTAGTTGATGTGTATTGATGATTTAGTGTGGGTATCTATGCTTGGCTAAAAAAAATGTATGTCATTAGATTGAGGTCTATGTGTTGCTATACTACTTATGTAGATGGAGTCTACGCTTGAGGACAAGCAACAATTTCTAATTGAGGGTGTCGATGTGCTATCAAAATACAACACTATTGATATTTAAAACTGTAAATTTTGTGTATTCTCAAAGTGATGTTAGTAGATTTGATATGTTTTTATGTTTGTTTTGCAGGATTATAGGATTTGACATGATTTTGGGAAAAAGTCTACAGAAATAAAGTTTTTGAGGACTTACGAGGCACTCTTCAGGCCGTAGATATTGCCACGAGCCATAGATAGGTTACATGGTGAGATCTAATGAAGGGCCTAGTTTAATAAGTTGCATCCACGAACTGTCAAATGAGCCGTAGAAGTTTGTACGAGTCATGAATTTTGTTTTGCGCCTTGAGGATCAGAGTTTGAAAAGTTTTTGGAGAGCTGTTAGACGAAACTTGATATAGGCCATAAGTCTGAATACGGCTCATGGAAAGGTCTCATAGATGGAAATCCAATTTTTGAATATACAGAGTACGAAGCCCAAGTATGGATGGTGAATTTTGTATAGCCCATAACCCAGTCTGTAGAAGCTGTCGTATCCAATTATCCTATTCTGTTTTGGATTTATAGTTTAATTATTATAAATAAGGTTTTTTTAGGTCTTTTAGATAGAGAGATGCACGAAAGATGTATGAGAGAACTAAAAAACACTTTTGTAACTTCATAATTTGTGATTTTCAGATTTAAAATAATGCTACTTTGTGATTTCTTGTAGAGAATTTTGGATTTCTTGATCTTAATTTCGCCATTGTAAGTGTTCAATCATGCTATTCTATAACATGATTCTTTTATCTAAATGATTATGCAAAGCTAAATCCACAACTAGGGTTGTTGGAACCATGAAGAACTAACAAGGTAAAATCAGACAATCCCTAATTCTTGAAAAGTGTGCATGAATGTATTAATTAATTCTCTTCGTTATAAATGCTTTTTAACGGAGTCCAACGATATAATCTACATAATTCTTACTGACTGGATCAAGATAGTAATTAATAGGAAAAGAAATTAATTAACAGAATTTGATGTGATCTCTCTCGTATAATCAACTGAACTGGATCAAGGGGGTTGTACTAGAACAAAATCTAAGGGTTACTAATGTCACACTACAAGGATAGATTAAATTAGTTAGTGAAATTTATCTCTCGCTTGGATCAAAGAGTTTGGTAAACTTAACTTACCATTCTGCATGCTACACACTAGAAAAGATTATGATTATCTGGTGATACTAAGTTAGGAATTCATGGGGAACACAATATCCTAGTTACTTCTCTCACTGGTTTCACAATCCTTGCTTATAGTTTAGTTTTATTTTCTTGCAATTAACCCCCCCCCCCCCCCGGGAGATAAGTAAGTTAATTCATTCAACTCACTTGCAGTTATTCCAGGTCTAGATCATATTTCCTGTGGAATTTGACCCTAACCTAGGTTAGGTTATATATCTTGACAACGACTACTTAAACCTTCAAAAAGAAGGTGTAGCTTGGGCGACATCAATGTTAACCATATCAGATATGATATCTTATATAATTCTAAAAGATCAATAAAATATTTTGCTTTAACTATGCAGAATCACACCCTTGATATTGTGCAAAATATGTTATGATATGATATTGTGCTAGAATCATGCTTGTATTTAGTATTTATGAATCTTTGTATATGTATTGTATCTAGTTGTAGCAATTGTAGACACTGAATACAAAATATTTTTGAACTCCTTTTGATTCTTGATTTTCAATAATTATCACCATGAACACTCCTCACATATAAATTTTTCCACCTAAAACCTAAAACAACCTCAATACACTTGATGCACAAAATAAAATCTAAGAAAATTGAGGATTCACGCAAGGCAAATTTTAAATGGGACGAGTTGGTGGGTATTAAATGGGACGAGTTGAGGATTCACGCAATATTTTCATAAAAATCTTCAAATCTTAACTGAGTATTATTTAAGAAGTCTTTGAAACCATCATCACCTTTATAAGTAAGATTTGCCTCAATATCACCATATTTATTTGAGGGAGCTTCTCCACTATCATCATTATGAAAGGTCAAGTGAGCATCCACATTATTTTCTTTTCTTTTGAGGGAGACTTGATAAATCTTGACAAAATGATTGGGCCTAGCTAGTTATCACTTCTCCCCCTATAGTTATAGCAGTACTGGGGAATTCCTCTATCTTCTTTGAATGAGGAGAGAGTACGACAATCATGTGCTCAATGTCCTTTCATGCCATATCGATGACAAATATTATTTCTTCTCTTGGAAGTATTATTTCTATTGTTCTCATATTTATTTTCATGATGGTAATAATTATTTCGTCTACCACCACTCCATTGCCTGTATCCTCAACCATGACCGCGACCACGACTATGGTGATTATATTGTATTGTTTCAGGTTGATTAGACCTTGCTACAACATTCGCTTCAGGGAATGGAGCAGACTCGGTGGGACCGACTTCATGATTTCTCATCAGCAAAGTATTATTTTGCTCAGCCACAAGTACGCATGTAATTAATTCAGAATATTTTTTGAATCCCTTTTCACGATATTGTTGTTGTAACAACACATTTGAAGCGTGAAAAGTAGAGAGAGTTTTCTCAAGTAAATCATTATCAGTTATAGTATCTCCACATAATTTTAATATTGAACTCACTTTGTGAATAACACAATTATATTCATTTACAGATTTAAAATCTTGAAATCGAAGATCTATCTATTCAAACTGAGCTTTTGGTAATGCAGTAAGTTTTAGGTAATTATATCGATCCTTCAAATTATTCCATAATTGAAGTGTGTCTTTCACAATTAAATATTCAGTTTTTAAATCTTCATGAAGATGATGACGAAGAAAAATCATAGCTTTAGCTTTATCTTGACTAGATGCTTTATTATCCTTGTTTAATAGTATCTCCAACACCTTTAGCGTCAAGGTGAATTTCATTGTCAAGGATCCATGATAAATAATTTTTTTCGGCAATATCAAGTGCCACAAATTTAAGTTTAGATAGGTTCGACATGATGAAAACTTGAAATAGAATAAATCAAAGATGACTTGTGAATAAAAGAATTATTTTTTGTTTGTGAATATAAATTTAAGTATGTTAGACCCCGTAATTAGCTAAATGGAGGTCAATTGCCCATTTGGGAAATTTGTTGTGATCGTTGTGTATTTTGAACTTAAATAAACTTATGGTGCGTGATTATGGAATCAAGTGAATTTGGCGGGTATAAT